>PVKA01009859.1:0-66650 GCA_004027165.1 Ctenomys sociabilis
GGAAGAGGAGGAGGAGGAGGAAGAGGTGGTGGTAGTGGTCTGGGCCCAATCAGGCAAGACTAGATGACAGAAGTAGAAGAAAAGACATCCTGGGAGGAAGGGGCCTACAAAGCTTCAGGAAAACACTGGGTTTGTGTAGTCTCCTTGGACAGAGTAGGAAGGACTTCCCCCATTCATGAACCACAACTCACCTGAAATGTGCCAGACACAGATGCCAACCTGATGAGGCTCAGCCAGGAAAATCAGACAGTCCCATTACCCCACCTGTGGCACCTCAGTCTCCTTGGAGATAGGAACTTGGGACTGGAGTCACCACACAGACTCTACAGGCATGGACATGGGTTCACAGAATGTGCCATGTCAGGGGTCTTCACAGGAAGGCCCAACCACAGCAACAATGGGGACATTTGTGTCCAGCTCCATGGATGCTCCAGACCACAGGCTCTAAGGACACAGCTTGGTAGTGCCACTCATGGGACAGAATTGGATCACACAGCCTTGAGACCCCCATGAGCTGAACCCCTGTGTCCATGTTAGGTGCACACTTAGGCACAATGGAAGGGACCTGCAGCACATCCCTGACCTGACACTGAACACTGGTACTGTCAGGCCCTCAGCAGCTCAAAAGACAGAGACTGGGACAAGAAGAGGCTGTGGACACACCGTGTGCCACTTAGTGCACAAAGCAGAGGAATGCACCCTGTTGGAGCCTTGACCACACAGCCAGTTTCCCACTCCGTATGGGTGTCTCATTAACAAGCACACTGACCTGACTGCTGCTCGGGTGAGAGACCATGAGCTGCAGATGATGTGAGAGCAGGGCTATACCATGGATTAAAACAGTCCTAGACCTGCCACCAGCAGGAAGCTTCTCAGGCCAAGGACATCAGACACAACACCAGAGCTACAGTAGCAGGAGGACAGCCATGAAGACTAGGAATCCCAAGGAAGAGGCTGAGGTAGGGAGGAGAACATCACAGAGTGGTACTGTGCCTAAACATGAGGAATGCCTCTGCTCACCTCCCTTACTAGACCCTGCAGCCCCATCAAAAAGCCCATTACCTGGTCCTGCTTTTGCGCCCATGCCTGGCAATCTGCAGAAAAAGGCAGAGCCAGCCACAGGCAGACACAACTACACAGACAGGCAGGGGGACAGGTGTGTATGGAGAGTCACCTGTGGGAGCAGCAGAAAAGCCACAGACTTTGTGGGGGACTTCTAGGGATCCTGCTTATGACCAGTGATCATTCTAGAGGAAAAAGCTAGAGGGACAGGGATGCACAGTACCAGTTCACACTGTTATTCACCTAAATCAGGGTTAAGGAGACTGTTTTAAAATCCAAAAAGAAGGGCCAGCCAAATAGCTTAGCAGAGATTAAAGTGCCTGTACGCAGGGTTTTATCCCTGGGCCTGCTGTGCTGGCCCTGCCCCTACAGTGTGCTGAGATTGCAATGGAGACTGGGTGTGGTATGCACCTATAATCCCAGCTCTTGGGAGGCTGTGAACAGGTGGATCACTAGAGTCTGATCTAGTAGTGAGACCCTGAACACCCTGTAGACCCTTTCTTAAAATATAAATAAATAAATACATACATACATACATACATACATACATACATACATACATACAACAAAATCCAACAAGAAATAGAGCAAAAATACACCAACCTCAGACTGTATCTGAGTATTCTGGGCTGCTCCTCCTGGACACAGTGAGATGAGGAAAGAGGACACCAAGGCTGTCCTTGTCCCAGGTCCATACCACCATGAGGTCAAAGTTCCAGCCTGAACATGTAGCTTCTGAGCTACCCTATCCACACAAAACGGTGTTACCTCCATAGGTACAAAATGGTGGGCAAGTTCTGTGCCAAGCAGGGAAAGAGGGAGGTGCAGGTTAAGTGACAGCCTAAGCTATTCACTGGGGACACATCCACTCACCCATATCACAGTCTTTACACCTCAGGATCATTTAAATGATAACTTCCAGTGCTTTGATAACTGTCACTTAAAACATCTAATCACCAACTCCTGAAGTGACCCAGGGTTGTTCAGTCTGATACAAGGGAGAAATGACACAGCCCAGGGCCCTGAAGGAGGAGGCACAGACAGGGATGCCAGCCAAGTAGCAGCACCAGGGCCAGGAGAAAATAGGGCCGATTGGTGAGGGCGCCACAAACTCACCAATACAAAACACTGTTCAGGTGCCTGAGCATCACATTCACCCATGAAAACATGGTGAAAGGTGGCTCTTGCCTAGAGCCCCCTGCACTCTGCTCTGAGGGTGTGCCCATCCCACTCATGGGTATTAGGATGGACACATGGGAAGAGAGACAGAATGCCTGTCCATCTGCAGCAGAGACTGGCCCATGGGACAATGTGAAAGCTCAGCAAGCTGAGGGCCAAAATGAAACCCAATTTACAGGAGCGCTGAAGAACCCTGTGGCTCCTGCAGGAGAGGCTGGCAGTAGCAAGAGGCAGAGGGCATGGCCAGTTCCTGGCTCTGTCTGTGACTGAGCACAGCCCCTGACACACTCAAAGCCTGCTAGGGTCATCAAGGTTGTGCTTCTCTCTCTGACCACCAGGAGTCAACCTTGTGGGCTAGTGGGTCTGAGCTTTGAAGTGCAGGGAAAAGATAGCACCCAGGAGGTGTCTGGCTACAAATATACATGCCTGGAAGACTCCAGTCCTGGGGAGGGGGAGAAACTTCAACAGGCGACACCTCCACGCAAAGACTGATGGGGCCTTGGGACAAAGAAGCCAGTCTTGAGGCAATTAAGCCTACTTCAGAGTGGGTTCGGCAAGCAGTGCCAAATCGATAGGCTACCTCCTGCGTGCGCTCCTGCAGGTAAGGAATCAATCAGGCAAATGCCTCCCAACCTGTTCCTGCTGCGCCAAGGAATCAAAGCTGTTTACCATTCAAGCCCAGAAATGCATAAATAAAGCCACCAATTAGTCAGCACCCTTTGTCTTTCTGGCAAGAGCTTTTTAGTTACTTCCAAAAAGCTGATGCCCCGCAAGGCCTTCCATTAAAGTACAAAGGCTTGCTCAGGACCTGGGAGGAGGAAGAGGCAGGATGGGAGCAGAGAGACCCAAGATGTGCCTGCAGCAGAAGGCTGGGTGGCCAGGTATGCTGCCCCAGGAGCCCAGGGGAAGGCTCCAAGCACCCCAAAACACAGACACTGCCAGAGCTCACTCAGGGCATTCCAAATCTGAGTGATTCCAACAGCCACTGGAAGACAAGAATCCATCCAAATGGAGCAGTTCCTGTCCTTAACTCCACTCAGCTCCTGTCCTCAGTCTCCTCCAGCCTACCTTTCATTAGGGTGGAGCCAGCACTCAGCTGAAAGAGCAGCACAACTGGTCCCAGGTGGTCCCATCAGGGTCTGCATTAGCCCCTCTCAATGGCAAGTACAACAGAAAACATGCGGGACCTCTCACCCAGGACTGAGGTATCCTTCCACAAGTTACACACAGTCAAACCTAGAACCTCACAGGACCTTGCTGTAACAGCATCACTCATCTCTGCTCTCAACCTCTGTCACCCCCAGCCAGCAGCAATGCACCAGAAGTAAGCCCACAGATGATGCATGCAGGCAAGCAGTGTTCCCTAGGCAATTCTGAAAAGAGGACTCCAGGGATTGCCAACTTCTTCTCTTACAAGTCCTGGCCTCCAAAGGCCCTGAGTTCAGTAAGCAGGACAAATACAAAAAAGGAAAAGGAGCCAGGCAGTGGCACACCCCTCAGCTACCCTGGAGGCTGAGATGGGAGGACCCAAAGTTCCAGCCCACACTGAGGACTTTCTAGGCAAGTCACCTATCACTGAATTACATCATTGTCCTTTCTGTTTTGAGACAGAATCTTTCTAAGTTGCCCAGGAGGGCCTCAAACTCAAGAATCTTCTGCCTCAGACTCCCTAGTAGCTGGGATTGCAGGCATACATCTAGCTAGGGGAAGGTTTTCAAATGCCCTCTGAATAGTAGTTCTCATCCATCTGGATGAGCACAGGGGCCACTCGGATTCACTTGATCCCCACCAAGTCAGAAGCACTTGGCTGTCAACAGGAAGACTAGAGATTGCTAAATGTTCTGATGAGGAATAATGGATAGCTGCTGGGCCTCTCCCCCAGTGGATAAGCAACTATATATTCAGGGGGAGCCAGAAGCCCACAAGCATAAGTTCTCAGAACTATCTCAAGACTGGACTAAGCTACCTTTGTCTCTAGTAACAGCCTCCTGGGGTCTTTTGAAAAAGATGAAGGAGATAATATTAAGAAAGACTCATGACATTTGTCCAGCTTTAGAATCTCAGGAAAACAGACTACCTGGAAAGACAGCTCAAAGAATCTACTTAAAAGCAAGCCAGCTCCCAGCTTCTAACAGAACAGCCAATTAGTGTGAGGCCCACCATCCCTTTGCCACCTGACATTTATAGAGCTGCAGAAGAAAAGCAGGCAGCAGGCAGCAAGTCTCAGGACAAGAGAAGATACCCCTGTCCTGTCCACAGCATAGCTACTGAGGGAGCAGCTGGAGCTGGAGCACAGTGACATAACCCAGCCGCAGGCCTCAATACCACTTCTGGCTGCAACATAGGAGGTGATGACCTAGCACAGTGATAGCAGAATATCATGATGGAAACCAAGAATAGAACCATGCATAGGCTTACTGCACTGACCCAATGGAAATTGCTACAACATGTCATCCAGAGGTCCCAGGCCACTAAACTTAACCTAAAAGGATTAGGAAATGAACAGCTTCAATTTTCAAATGATGTAAGTGCACACAGAAGCAGATGTGTACTCCTGTTCCCTGGGCACAAGCTCCAGGGGTAGGATGCCCTCCCCGCCCCCAACACACAGCCCAGGACTATTGCCTTGTCTGGCAGGGGGAAGAGCAGAGAATACTGGCACCCTGTGTGAGCAAGCAGACGACCAGCACACAGCAGGATCCTGTGTTAAGCACACATGGGCACATTGTGCTCTGAAAATTCAAGTCATGAGACACTTAGGACAGCTTCAGACTTAATAAGTTCCTTCGGCAGGAAGCAACATGGGAGCCACACAGGCTGCTTTTAGGACATCATCAACCCAGTGTTGAGCCACTGTGCCTGGCCCAGTTGGGCTTCCTCAGAAACCACAGACCTTAGGTTTGTTTGTTTTGTTTTGTTTGTTGTTTCTTTTCTTTTTTTTTTTTTTTTTTTCCCCAGAACTGGGTATTCAACTCAGGCCCTTGTGCTTGCCAGAGAAGTGCTTATTCCACAGAGCCATCTCCCTAGCCCTAACCATAGACCTTAGAACAAATAACCAACTTCACCCTGCCTGGCAAAGTGGGTTATACTGGTATTATTGTGTACCAAACAGCATTTCAGACAGCAGTCAGTGTGGGTGAGAACCAAGAACCTGAGTGGGATGAGGAATGACATCCAAGAGCTAGTGAAGAGGTACTTCCCCAAGAGCCCTGCCCACGGAAGAGCACACACTGTGTGCATGCACCCACACACACAGTTTGCTACTCTAAAAGGGGCCCCCCCACCCCCATTGGACAGATTCCCTGGTGACAAGGAGAGCTCCTGGTTCTATGCAGCTAAGAGGGCACTGGGGCAGAACCATTTCTCAATGCCTGAAACACACCAGCAGATGTTTTAAAGCTGTCAGAAACAAGGGATAGAGCCACCTGAGTAGCTGCAAGAAACCACCTGCGGATGTGGCACCTAGGACAAGAAAATGAGGTAAGCAGAAGACCTTTCTGAAGCCTCCTTTGCCTTAGGGGCCAAGGCCCAGGGCAGGAGAGCCTGGAAGGGTCATGGACAAACCCTGCTCAGCACTGGCACAGTTGAGATAAGGAAGAGTTCACAGTCACAGTCTAGGGGAAGGAAACTGTAGCCCTGAACTGCAAGAGGGCCACAGGGAACACCTGCTCCACAACTGCACACCACAAAGGCCACTCTACACCAGGGAAATGCTGGACCATGCCAAATTCCCAGTGAAGGTCAGCCGAAAGGCCTTTGGGTCAATAAAGCCTGAGGAAGCTGGCCACCCAAGAGCCCACTGCCCACATGTACATGCTGCAGGACTGAGGGAAAATGCACAGCCTGGGTGCCAGTCAACACCAAGCCACATGATCTTGGACAACAGACCTGCCTCTGCCTGAGAACAAGGAGCAGTACCAACCTCCAGAGCCATTGAGGAGCAGGCAAGTCAGTACAAAGTGCTGGTGCAGCAGGCTCTTGACCCCCCGGAGGGTTTCTAAGACCCACCCTCTTGTCACAGCCCTGTGTAGAGGATGTTCTTATTTGTCATAAATCCAGTGTATGGATTAGACTCCTCTACCATTGCATATTCCACCAGCTGCTGAAGCCACTGCCCCAGATTATTTCCAAAATCAATTTGGCTTTTGTGAAGCCAGATGATTATTCCATTCTGAGCACATTCTTCATAGTCCTCTGATCCCAGACTAATTATTTCACATTTCTGTCTCTGAACTGCATTTGTCATCAGCTGCTCAGTCACCTCTCATCGCACCAAACAGCTCTGTTCCAAACCTGGCACCCCACTAATGGCACACAGCCCAGGCACACCAATGTGGGCCAGGAAGGCCACACCTTCACTGAGGACCAGGCAGATGAGAACTCATAAAACAAGCCACTCATCAGCAAAGTAGTCACAAAAAGCACACAATAATAAGGCTGTTACAGAAAATGGGCCTTTGGGAGACCTATCTCTAGGAGACAGATACCTCTGCCAGGAGCCAGCTCATTGGGAGTCCTTGACATCATACCAGGCATGTCTCCCCCAGGCCCATCTGAGAATCAGAGCCACAAAACTCTGATCATTTTGCCAGAGGGCTGAAGGTCTTGCTTGGACCTCAGCCCCCCAAGGAACATCATATAAGCAAAGGGTCAGTGTAGGCAGGACCCACCAGGCATGGTCAGTAAGATCAACACCCTCTGCCACAAGTCAGGCGACTTGCTTCTGAAAGTACTCTCTTTGTCCTCTAAGCTCAGGAAGCAGGTGACAAGGCTGGCTCTGCCCTCCCTCAGATCAGTGGGACACCCCATATATCCTCAAACTGCTAGCTTTCCCAGGAGCAAAATTCACCCCCACACAGCAACGGATCACTTTTTTGAGGACTGCACTCTCCTACACAGACCAGTCAAGAAAAGGAAGTCTGGGGCTGGGAACATGGCTCAGTAGAATAAGTGCTTCCCTGGCAAGTGCAAGGGTCTGAGTTCAATCCTTGGTTCTGCAAAAAAAAAAAAAAAAAGGGAGAGAGAGAGAAGGAAGTCCAAGGGGGAGGGTGCCTGGTGCCTGGGGAGACATCCCCTCTTAGGCAGTGTGTTAAAGAATGTAGGGATTGCAAAGGAGCAAGCTAAGTACCCAGCACCCACCAACCACACCCCATCTTCAGGGGAGGGTTCCATGAGAAATGAGGTGAGGGCCCCTACAGAGAAGAACTGAATTTATGCCCTAAGCTTTCAACCTCTCCAAGTTAACAGCTAATATACCCCCAGCGCAAAGCTGAACAGAGTGGAAGTGGAGCAGCACTCCAGCAGTGATCCTCATAAGACCCTCAGAGATGACCCATACCTGCAGGTGCCAGGCTGGGCCAGCCAGGAGGTGGAAGGGTAGGAAAAACATGTAAAGGGCCTGGGAGAGTTATCCCTGTCACTGCATGAAAGGCCAAGGCCTTCCAACGGTGCTCTGTATATTATAACAGATGTAGAAGAAAGAGGTTTATCTCTGTGGGACTAGGCCACTCCAACAAGTCAGCCACTGTTTCCAAAGGCTCTCCTAGGCTCCCTATCAACACTGCTGCTGCCTGGCAACATCCTTCCTTTGTCCATCTGAACACATCACCTGCCAGAAACAAGGATGCTAAAGGAAACCAGTGCTTTTCAGCCCAGCTGCACACAAAACCTTAGACATGGAGCTCTTAGCAGATCCTTTCATTTGTCCCTCTAGAGGCCACCATCTGAAGGAAGGTGGCAAGCAAACCATGATTTCCAGGCTGAGAGGAAGAACAAGACAGACATGGGGCTGGACCACGGTGGTTGCTTTCCTCTACCCGCAGGCCAGGAAAACAAGCACAGTTATTTCTGCACATAGGCCCAAGCGGGCTTCAGAGGCTCCCCAGGGTCCTGTCTGTACAGCACGGAGCTCCTCGTGGCTATGTCCATCAGAGGGGCAGACAGGCAAGCAGCAAGTCGACAGGCATAGAAGAACTCAGCATCCATGGAGACCTGCTGCCAGGCCAGCCCTGACAAGCCTGAAAGCTGCCCTTCCTCTAGAGATGAAGGAAGAAACACTTCCCTTTAGGAGGGGTAAGCCCTGGGACAGTCCACAGAGGAAATGCCACCTGTCCACAACCTGCCAGCCTTGGAAGCTCCTTCTCAGCATCAGGAAACCTGTCTCTAAGCAAAGTGAGGGACAAGGTTTAATGCCCAAGACCCCACGGGAACTGTCTGTCTGTCTGTCTCTCTCTCTCTCTCTGTGTGTGTGTGTGTGTGTGTGTGTGTGTGTGTGTAACCTGGCCTGCAAGCCCATCAGACACCAAGGTTGAGATCCAGCACTCAGCAGAACACCTACCTCTTCCTGAGGTCCCCACTGCTGGTGGCTCTGCTGTGTCATAAGACCACATCCACAGCCTGCTGGAGGCCATGTGGCAGGCAAAGTACAGCACAGCCATAAGACAGCTAGCAGGGTAAAGGCTCCATCAGCCTCTGGAACCTGACTGCATCCCATGAGTCTTCCACATTCCCATAAGAGGTAAATGCATCTCTCAGCCAGCAGAGCTCAGGATAACTCCAGAAAGAGGTCTGATAAGAAGCCCTAAGACAAAAAACTCAACACACATCGAAGAAACATCCACTTGGGCAGCCTGCAACTATTAATCCTGATATGTCCACTTCCCTGGATTCAGAAACACCTAGCATATCATCAGCAAAGCATGCCCCTGAGTAGGTCACAGAGGTGTGACCTTGGGTGCTATATGTGGTCCCTTGCCCCTTCCCTTCTAGCACTATTCCCCCGGTCAGAACTGAGCAATTTTGTCCCTTCATACTCTTTTGCCATGCTGTCTCTGCCATGGAGCCAGCTATCCATGGGCAGAAACCTCTGACACCATGAGCAAATTAAACAGTTCCTCCTATAAGCTGTGGATGTTGAGTATCATGTTTCAGCAACTGGAAAGCTAATACAAAGTCCTGCCCCTATGGCTCCTACAGTGCTGCAGGAAATGAAAACGCCAAATGCAACACAGAATCCAGCAGGGTTAGGTTTGCTCATGGGAAAAACTTTTTCCAGTGCTGGAGATTAAACCCTGGGCCTCAAGCACTCTGTGACTGAATTACATCCACAGCCCTAGGTATTTAAAGGTATTTAACACTAGATATATTTTGGAGCGAAATATAGCTCATGGATATTTATGACAAACCACACAAAGCTGCCACAATATATCACTCTCAGGGCAGCTAACCTGGTTAAGTCTCATCCTGGCAAGGGAAGAGCTGGGCCCAGCCCTGCAGCTCACTGAAGTCAGGCAGCCTTGACCTGACATGGGCTGGACACATCCATCCTCACTCCCTGGGCACAGAGGCCCACAGGGTCACAGAGGCTCTCATAACCCAGAGGCCTCTGTCCCAGAAGTCTCCCCAAGAAATATTTCTTGGGAGCCACTGAGCAAGCAGACTTGGGACTCAAGGACAGAGGCAGTGAAGGGGACTTATGCCCTACGCCTTGGACCATGCCCTTCCCTGCAGCTCCGTGACACTTCCACATGACGCTATGTATCTAATGAGTCTTCCTAAATGAAAGCACTGACAGGGCCAGGGGACAGCAGGAGAGGGACATTCCCAGAATGCTCCAGGGTATCCTGGCCCAAACGCTTAAAATGGATGGGTTGAGAGTTCCAAGGTCTGGAAAAGCACAAGCCCCTCACTTCTCTAGCTTTTTTATGAGAGGCTGTATTAAAAATGGTTTAACCACAATAAAACGTGTTACATTTACGGCAAGAAAATATGGAAAGGCAGTAAAATTAGCAGAGCATAGAAATGAGAGAACACTAAACACCCTTGGCTCTCCAATAGAAACAGACAAGGAGACTATTAAATGGAAGGAATTTAAACCAATTTAAAATTCAAAGTAGCATTTCTCCTTCCCTACTCAGCCATCCCAGGGGACAGGTGCCCAGCACTGCCAACACCCTCACCAAGGTCCCTGGGCATGTTCCCACAGAGTGCTGTCTGGACCAAGCCCCTGGCCTGGCAGGGGTCAGGTGATGTGGGACCTGTGGTGTGCCCTTCCTGCCTGCTCACCTCTCAGACAGCCCTGCACATCTGATAGCCTTACTTGTCCTCACACCTGGTTTCTGGCTAGGAGTGTAGACAGTATTACTGCTCCACACCTCTGTTACACAAGTCACAAGATGGATCTGCTGCAGCCATACAAACCAGTGCTCCCCACCCACATGAGTAATGGGGCTAGGGTCTGGCAGGTATCTCAGCATCAGAACTGACCACACAAGAGACACTCACTCAGCACAGCTTCCCCACTTCTCCCCACTCTCAGGAAACTAAGTCCAGGATAGCTCTTTCTCTAGCCTCACATGACTAGGTAACTTAACAGACATTATTGGTTAGAGTAGTCTTAGAATTACTAAAAAGCTGAACAGAAATTACACATTCCTCACATCCCCTTCCTACCTATCCAGTGTCTCTCATTTGTGATCCATGGCTTTGATACAGTTCCTGAGATAACATGGACTTGCTGTTATTTATAGTTTATGTTACACTCTACTTTTTGTGTCTGTGGGTCTGGCAAGTATACAATACATGTAACCAGTACAATATTGCAAAACTTTCAGTGCTCTAAAACTCCTATATTCTTAAAATTCAGAGATTTACATTCATTTCCACTACTGACAACCCAGATCTTTTACTGTCCCCATGCTTCAGCATTTTCCAGAATATCCTATAGCAGAAATCATATAGTATGTAGGCATTTCGGGTGGTTTTTTTTTTTTTTTCCCAACTTGTATGTATTTAAGATTCCTTGGTGTCTTTTCATGGTTTACTGGCCCATTTCTTTTTAGCACTGAACAATATTCTACTGTCTAGATGTATCACAGCTTATTTATCCATTCACCTACTGAAGGACATCTTGATTACTTCCAAGTTTCAACTGCCATAAATAAAGCTATTATAAACACTACATGCAGGTTTCTACATGGACTTAAGTTTTCAATTCATTCAAATAAATTTCATAAGGTAATTTTGCTCAATAATATGGTAAAAGTATATTTAGAGTTACAGAAACTGCCAAACTACCTTCCAGTAGGACTAGGTGTCCCTTTTTGCATTCCCACCAGCAATGAAAAGGAGTCTTCATTTATCTACATCTTTTCCAGCATTTGGTTTGGTCAGTGTTGCAGATTTTGGCCCATTATAATAAGTGTACAATAGTGTCACATTTTAATTTGCAATGCCCTGAGGGCATGCAATGCCATCCTATCTGCCTTCTGTTTGTTTTCTCTGGTGAGTTATGTATTCACATCTCTTATTGTTTATCCAACTGGGTTGTCATCTCTGAATTTTAAGAGTTTCTTGTATGCTTTGGATAATAGTCCTTTATGAGACATGTCATTTACAAATATTTTCTCCCAGCTTGTGGCTTTTTTTTGGAACTGGGGATTGAACTCAGGACCCCTGGGAAAATTATAAAACTGATTTAAAAAAAAAAAAATCAGGTTCTAATTCTTGGAGAAACATTTCATGTTCATGGATAGGAAGACTGAATGCCATGGGGCAATTAGCACTTTTTCAACTTGTTCTACAGATTTAATGCAGTCTCAGTAAAAATCCTAGCAAGTCACCTTTGGCAAAAGATTCTAAAGCTTTTATGGGCAAGCAAAAGACCTAGAGTGGCTATTGTGTACTTAGGAGAAAGAAGTTGGAGGACTGACAGTGCCCCCCAGCCAGGCTGGGTGCAAGGTATCATCCAGGTAGTGTGCTGTGGCAGGAGATAGATATATACATGGGCCAGAACAAAAAGCCAGAAATAGACCCCCAGACACAGTCAGCTGAGGTGGCTGGCAGACCAGAGCTCATTCATGGGGTGGATGGCAGAGGGCTGGGGAAGTCTGGAAGAAATGGTGCTGGAACACTGGAAAGAGACTGGCTATAGAACTCATGCTGCTTATGAAAAGAACCACACAAGGCATTGTAGCCTAATAGTCCATTACCTGAAGGTAAAACATAAAACTTTTAAAACTCCTAGAAGGTACACAGAAGAAAATATAGTTGAGCCTCAGTTCGATGATGACTTTTTTTTTTTTTTTTTGAGACAAGGTCTTAGTATGTAGTTGAGCCTGGCTTTAAACTCACCCTGTAGCCCAGGCTGGCTTTTCCTGTCTCTGTCTCCTGAGTGTTGGGATTATAGGTGTGCACTATCACACCTGGCTTTGTGTTGACTTTTTTTTGGCAGAACTGGGGATGGAATTCAGGCCCTTGTACTTGCCAGGGAAGCGCTTATTCTACTGAGCCATCTCCCTGGCCCCAACTTATAATATATGATATTAAAGACATGATCCATGAAAGAAAGAATTGATAAATTTGTTTTCGTTAAAATTAAAAATTCCTGCACTGTAAAAGACACTATCAGGAGAATAAAAAAAGAAGCCACAAGGGGCTGGGGAGATAGCTCTGTAGAATAAGAGCTTGCCTGCCACACCTTGGCTCCAGCCCAAAGATCCATGGCCATGAGAGGTCAGAGTCCTGACAAGCACAAAAAAGAGATATTAAGAGATGCTGCATGACAGGCTGGGACAAGGGTCTCCGCACAGAGGATATGATGGCAGCTTGGGGACGAGCACACATGTCCTCATGCCAATACTCTATCCTCAGCTCAGCATTCCACCCCTGACAAAAGCAGGCAGTATGTGCTACTTCCTAGTGAGGAAGGGCAAAAAGGCCACACCTATGTATGGGTCTCACAAGATCTCAGCAGTACACTTTGAATAAGCTGTCCCCAAAGATACACAACAACACAGGTAAGGCCTGTGATTTTAGAAAGAGAAGAAAGCAGCCTCCTATGATCAGATCTATCCCAGGGTTACAATTTCAGCCTAAATGTTGAAGACTTGAAAATAGACTGTACCACGCGACTTTTTTCTTTATTCATAGTGTCTTGTCAAACTATCTTTTCCACTTTAACATAGGTCACATTTATTGCTTTGTCTTCTATGGTTTCCAAAGTATTATTGTAGAATAAGCACTTACCTAGCAAGTGCAAGGGCCTGAGTTCAATTCCCGGTTCCACCAAAAAATAAAAAATAAATATAAAAATACAGCAGAGATAAAAAAAAAAAAAATCATATCCTAGGGGTGATATATCCATCCTCAGGTGGAGCCTCTCTCATGCCCTAGGTTCTGTAAGGTCGCCTAGGTCCTCCAGTCCTAACTTTGCCCACTGCTCAGATACTGGGGTGTCTGCCTCTGGCCAGAAAAGAGGTCATAACTATGTTTTCATGGGTTCCAAGGCCCTCAACTCCTGGCCTGAAGCATTTGATTGCTCTCTGACCTATCCATAACCCACACATGACCCAAAGCTGGAGGCAACCCAGATGCTTCTTCTTCACAATGTTCCCCCTATCTCAGTCCACAGAGTCCTCCTCAAAGATCCCTGACAAACACACCAGATGAGTAGTATCCGAATATGGACAGAGGGTAACTAAACAGCAGCTGGGACAGCCCCAGATCACATCTTTGTTTTGTTTTGTTTTGTATTGTTTTGTGGTACTGGGGATTGAACCTAGGACCCTACACTTGCTCCTAATCTTAGCAAGCAAGACTGAATGCCACCAAAGACAAGTGCTTATTCTACTGAGCTATCTCCTCAGCCCTCCAGATCATGTCTTGACCTACAACCCTCATAAGGAGCCTAGGAGAAGAAGGAGCAGATGCCTCTCCCCACAAAAGAAAAGGACCACAGATGGAGGTGAGCCAGTATCTCAGATTTCTAGTGGACAGCAGCAGAGACAAGAGCATCAAAGGCCAGGGCAGAAACATTCAGTGATAAGGGCATCTCTGACACAGCTGGGGGTGGGGGTGGGGCAGCATCAGGCTTAGGCACCTACAGGATGAAAAGCCTTATCTAGCTTACACTTTCTTCCAAAAGAGAAATGGGAGACATGGGTGACAGTCATCCCCGAGTCCCTATAGGATGCAAGGTTCAAACCAGGAGAAAAGCCCCAGAGAGTGCTCTGGTGTTAGGGCCTGCAGTGGCCACTGAAAGATGTGGATGGCACAGGAGGCCACTGTGATTTGCTGCAGCCAGGGAGGACAATGAAGCAGCCTTGGGATGCCAGCTCTCAGGTCCTCTCCCCTGGAACCATGGCACAAGCAGCCACTCAGATTGTGACTGTATTTGGAAGTGAAGTTTGTTTCAGTGCTTGAATAAAAGGGGGAGTATCACATTTTATCCACTTCCACATCCCTTAACAATATGAGCTTATTTAAAAGTCCATGAATATGTAAATGAAATTTTAAATATGGAAATGAGAAGCATGCAAAGCAATGGTCTGGGTGTGAAGTACTGATGGCACTTGCCTTGCAGAGGAGAAAGCATGAGCTGGCTGAGCCCTGACCACTCTTGACTCCCAGAACAATAGAGCTGGACCCACCAGGAGGATTATGTTGTTCACTCACTGCATACAGGCCAACACTGCCTCATAGCGAGTTTCTGTCCTGGCAGGGCCCATGGCCAATTCGAGGCCTCTACCTAGTGGCTCACCTAAACAGGCATCTTTAGGTGCAGCATGACTCAGCCTGTGAGATACAGTGGCTGCCTTCTGGCGCAAATAAGAGGCTCAACAGTATTCAGCTCTCTCAGGGATGGAGGGGGTGGGGAGTAATAGGCATGAATTCTACCCAGCAGCAGGACAGCTGAAGCTGAAATATGAGGGCACCTAAACCCAGGCCTGGGTTGGACTAAAAGAGACTGCTACTCTATAGGGACACAGTGCTTCCAAGCAAGCAGCATGCACTCCAGGGACCATGTCTGCTGGTCGGCCCATGTCCTCTGCACCTCACTGGCTCTGACAAGGAAAGAACTAAGGGAAGGGGGCATGTGACCAGGCCTTGCTGCTCTCTCCATTCCTTACCCTCTAACTGACTACAGCATTTCTAGGCTTGCTACAAACACGTCTGCTGGGGAGGGCTCAGAAGGAAAGAACACAATTGTCTTCAAGCACTGTCGGCACCATCTCATGTCCAAATCCCAGCACTGCAGCAGGTGCAGGTACCCTCCAGGACTATACCATATGGGCAGCCTGAAGAAGACCCAGTTCCACTGCAACTGGCTATGGGGACAGTGCTGACAGGTTTTCCTGTGCTAAATAGTCCCAGGCAAGGAGAGCGAGTGCTAAGAATAAAAATCACAGGCAGACTTGAGACAATGGTCCAGGAATTCCCAAGTTGTGCTGGAACCAAAGATATGGCTACATCACAGCGACTGAAGAGTCCATTGCTTTTGTCCCCTCCAGTGACATGGCTCTGGGTGTAGCTATGTGAGTACCAGGGCCCCAAGAACATGTGTGGTGCCACCTCAAAGGCAGAGAGGGTAAAGTTGGGTCCCCAGAACCTAAATCTGTAGCAGAGGAAAGTGAATTTCCTAAGCACCCATACTAACAAGACTGAAAAACTGGCCTTATACGCTACGCTCCAGAAGGAGCTGGTGCCATGCTTGAGTAGCTGTGCTCTAACCTCAGCCTCAGAATGTACTTCAGAAAAACAGGGTACCTGACCTGCAGGTGAAGCCTGCCTCCCAAGCCTGGGACTTCAGGTTGGGCACCTCTGTGCCCTGGTGCATTCTGTACCTCAGATCAGCCTGAGGTGGGCAGCAGAAAGACACAGCAGTTAGAATTCAGGGGGCTCCTGGAAAGTGGACTTGGTATCAGCTTGGGGATAAGGGCTGAGGACAGAGGCAGGATAGACAGAGACCACAGCAGTTTCTATCTACTGCAAGCTGGAGTTCCTGGCCTCTCAGGTGAAGTTCCTGACCTCACCACCACAACCATGAGGAAACAGCTCAATGCCTTACTCCTGCCTGCACATGATCAGTTCCCCAGCCTGACCAGCCGGAGGACTGGCCATCCATCCAGAGGAGACCATGGTGAGGCTGTTGGTCCCCTGGGCTCCCACACAAGACAGTGTGGACCTGTCCCAAGCTGTTTAACACCCTCAGACCTCAAAAGCATATCAGCCCTGCTGAGGGCCTGACCAGAGTCCCAGCCTTGTGCTCTGTGTAAACAGTTCAGAGACAGCTATTCTGCTGTTTCATCTTCTCATTCTAGCCCCCAGTACTGTAAGATGTAACCCAATAGCCACATCCTCTTGGAAATGATACTTCGTCTACTCTGTAGCAAAAACATAAACCACACACATCCGTGCCACAAACACAGTTCATGCTGTCTGTGTACACATGTGTGCTGGGCATCCATGTACTCTCATATCCTGGATCCTCCCTGAAGACAGCACATCAGGTCCTTCTCCCCATGGGACTCTAGGTTGATGTGGTCAATAACCATCTCCTCAAGGTCGGCAGACACAGACCAAGGCACAGGAGGCCACCATGATTTGCTGCAGCCAGGGAGGGCAACAAAGCAGCCTTGGGATGCCAGTTCCCAGGTCTTCTCCCCTGGAACCATGGCACAACCAGCCACTCTGAATGAGACTGCATTGGAAATGAAGTTTGTTCCAGTGCTTGAATAAAAGGGAGAGTATCACATTTTATCCACTTCCACATCCCTTAACAATAAAAGCTTATTTAAAAGTCTATGAATAAAGCCAAGCACTTTTCCCAGTGCCATCTGAAGGGAAACTGTGACACCCCAGTAGCAGAAAGGCACATCTTCTAGTGGGAGGCTAAGCTAGTTTTAACCTGTTCATCTGCTGCAGGCTGGAGCAAGCAGGCCAGGGGTGACTGAGAGCTACAGATTGGCAGGAGCCAAAGTGGGCCGAGCAATGCCAGCTGTAGGCACCAACTCAGCAACCTCAGCTGCTACATACCTGGCCAAAACTGCAACAGAAGGGCGGAGAGAGGAATGGAAGGGAACTGAGAGAAGCCAAAATAAGGAGAGATGGAAGACCCCAGAAGCCATGGATCCTTCAACTTGTGAATCCACAAGCCATGTAGAGCCAACAAAATTCCCATTCAGGAAGCCAGTGGGACATCAGGGTGCAGAAAATGTTCGCTTACTCAACAGATACCCCTGGGCAAGGCGCAGGCACCAGGCACAGAGACAAAAGTCCCTGCATATTCACTGAGCTCACTGCAATTGGGAGAAATACACAATATAAGTAAAAAAATCTGACAAATGCAGTGAAGCCAACTGAAGCCAGGAAGGAGAAAGGACACCTGGCTTTCTTTCACCATGGGCAGGAGGGACCCTAGCAAGCTGACTCTGAACAGATACCCCAAAAAGGTCAGCAAGGCAGAAGCCCCAATAGGCTCAGCATGTTTCAGAACAGGTGAGTGCTGACAGATCAGGAAAGCACAAGGACAAGCATTCAAGGTCAGAGGTCACAGGACAGTAAGATGTCAGACATGTTGTGGCTATAGCACTCACAAGTGAGAGTAAAGTGACCAAAAAGGTTTCCACTGGGCTGTGGCCCAGAAGACACACGGAGAGCGGAGTGCCCTAGGAGGAGGCACAGCAGCTGGTTGGTGCAGGAGTTTCTTGGGGGACTGGGAAACATACTTGTCCAGATACTAACTCTGAGCTCCTGAGACAAGGAGCCTGAGGTGGGCTGAGATGTAAAGTGTGAAACACCCCCACCTTTAGACTTATATTTCAGTGATTCCCTCAGACAGAAGCATGGAAGGTGAGGGGTACAGCAGGAAAAGGTAGAAAAGAATGGCTGCAAGCCAGCGTGGTGCAACCCACCTGAAAGCCCAGAATTTAGGAGGCTGAGGTAAGAAGCTCACTCTAAGTCTGAATCCAGCCTGGGCTACAGAATGAGTTTAAGTCCAGGCTGAACTACATAGCACGACCTTGTCCCAAAAATAAAACAATAAAAGGGGATAGGTATCAGAAATACAAGGGTAACTGCTCTTGACAATTACACAGAAGAAAGAAGCTAGGGGTATAGGCAGAAGGCTACATCTCCCAGACTCCACAAGGAGTGCAGCAGACTGCCAACATACAGATGTCAATGTAACCAAGTGAGTGGGAAGAAAATCTGGGTTTACTGGAGTCATTCCTTTCCCAAGTTTTGGAGACAGGGAGTTCACGCTTTACTAGGTGCTCCCCTAGGCCTGTATAGCAAGCTGGTGGGGCTTAATACACAGGGACACACAACAGTACCCTTTTCCTCACCTCCATGGCACCCAGTCTGGCCTGTGCCACAGCTGATAGGTGCAAAGCTAACAGCAAGTGAGCCTATTGCATCCCTAACACTTGCACTGTAGGGGATGCCACCACAGACAGATACAACCCATCAGACAGGGCTGGCTCAACACCTTCTGCCAAGGTCCACTTACATCATGAAGAACCAAAAGCCAAATGAGCATGGCCCTGACAACTCTGGTGACCAGCTGGGACAAGCAGCAGACTTGGTAGGGGATCCAGCTATGGGAAAAAGTCCAGACCAGCACCAGGCCAGCCAAGTCACTGCTCATTTTTCCTCTCCCCACCAAATCTGCTATAGCAAATTCCACCATCTCCACCTTTGACATATACCCATAACCCAATCCCTGACCACAGCCACTAGCTATACACTCACAGACCTACCAGCTCACCGTGGTACCCACTGAAGAGTACATGGGCCTTTGCCCCACGCACCCCTAAGAGTGATTTTGACAGTTATGATGACATCCAAGATGACCAAAGTTAATGGCTAACAACTTGCCAATGGTGCCACGCACCTGCCTGTACCCTTTACAAAACCAAGTGCCATCGTGCCCACCATTCTGACAGGTGAGGCATGGAGACAATGATTTTAAAAACTGTCTGAGAGGGCTGGGGAGATGGCTTAGTGGAATAAGCACTTCCCCGGCAAGTGTAAAGGCCTGAGTTCAATCCCTGGTTCCACCAAAAAATAAAAATAAAAATAAAAAAAAAAAAAAAAAAAAAACTGTCTGAGAAGAGAAGTCCCCTTGGAGGTGGGGCCAAGATTCAAGTAAAGGGAGCTTGTGCACAAAGCCAGCAGTTGCTGCTTACCTCACTGCCCATGCCATGGGATGAGCAGATGCACGTCCAAGCATCACGAATCTCACACACTTGTCACTGGCCTTGCTGGCATCTGGATAACTCAGGAGCACTGTAACTCATACAGACAGTGGGTGACAAGGCCTCATTATATCCAAGCAGGTCTGCAAGGATGACTAACTGCTTTGGACAACACTGGAAGAAGAGACACACTTAGAATTACTACTGTGACACTGACATTAACTCCCTCTCAGGAGGTGATGCAGCAACCAAGTGCATGGCAGTCTCTGCTAGATGAAACAATGATGATCTCCTCTCATCCGTTCACTGAATAAGAACACATCTCTGTGTGCTGCCTGGGTCAGGGCCTGGGCCCTGAGAAAGGTGGTCCTGGCAGCCTGAGGTCCTGTGGAGTCCAGATAGACCAGGACTGCAAGTGCTACAGGGCTGCTCTCCTGTCCAGAGCTATCGCTGTTCATCAGAGCAGCTAGGGTGAGCACAACTCAGATAAGAGCAGGGAGCCCTTGAAGGCTGATCAGACACAGGGCTCATCAGTCCCAAGATCTAGCCAAGCTAGCTGGTGTAGCCCAAGCAGGTGGCAGTCAAGTGCTCCCATCCGCACCTCCGTCAGCAGCTTCTCTCTCCTGATTCTGTACACCTTAAATCAGACAGGCTGTACTACACAAAGCACACAGGATTCACAGCGCCTGTCTCCTCCAAAGGAAAGAAGTGATGCATGGCAGCTGAGTCACATGTTCCTCAGGACCTGACCTCCACCCTTGTCTTGGTTACTCTCTCACTGCTGGGACAAAATGCTCAATACCCCCAAGTCAAAGGGGGAAAGGTTGATTTGGCTCACAGTTTGTAGAGGTTTTAGTCCATAGTCAGCTAGTTCCAAGGCAGAGTGGCATGGCAGAGGGTACAGCAAAGAAGACTTGCTACAGGCATGGCAGTAGCCAGCAGCAGCCATCAAGGGAGGAGGAGAGACATATACCATTCCAGGTCATACCCACAGTGACCAGCTTATTCTCACTAGGCTTCACCTTCCAATATCATACCTAGCTATAAACCAATCAGTAGACTGATCCAGTTTCACATACCTATGAGTCAGTTACCTCCCCAAAGCCTATTACAGTATATGAAGCTTGGGGAGGGGGTCTAGATATAAGCCATAACAACCCTCAAACCATAGAGACATACAGGTCTGCATCCTAAACCGTGTGTCTGCTGCTTCACAGCAGACCAACCAAGGCCCTTAATCCTCTGATGCCCAACAAGGGGTGACAACCAGGCCTATCTCAGAGCCTGCTAGGCTCCCAACAGACAGACTGGGAGTGCCCTTCCACAGCCCCTCAGAAGATGGGTGGCAGAGCAGGTAAATGTAGGAAAGAGACATCATCACACTCAGAGAACCAAAACCAAGGCCTAGGAAGTGAAAAGGATGAGGTTTCCTGCATGGCAGTCAGATTGTAGCTGGAAGTAAGGCCAGTTTGGGGGTAGGCACTGTTACAGAAAGATGTTTTCCATTTCAAGGAAGGAAGTACACCTGATTAAATGACACAACACATCAGGTCCTTGCTCATTCTAAAGGGAGTGTGTCTCCCATCTCCTTCCATTTGAAGGGGCTCAGATGGGATTTCTCATCTCTCAAATGCCAGCCCATGATCAAAAGGAAGCACCAGTCCAACCACTGCATTTCCAGACACCAGCCCCAGGGGCCTGAAAGCATTAAGAAGCACCATTTCTATCCGTGTATGGTAATGCAAGCCTGTAATCCCAGCTTTTCAAGAGGCTGAGGCAGGAGGACTTCAAACTTCAAAGCTAAGCTGGACAGCTTAGCAAGATCCTATCTCAAAATAAACTATTTTTAAAAGGGTAGGGGTTATAGCTCAGTGGTGTAACATTTGCCTACCAAGTATAAAGCTCTAGGTTCTGCAGTACCACAAAGAGACAATTTCAATCCAACATGGAGTCAACCATGTTTTGCCAGTAACACAGGGTAAAGTATGTACATAGCTCAATGACAGGAAGTACTTCCTCCTCATAGCCCTTAGCCAGTGTCCATCCCCACTCCGAACCCTGGAAGGTAGCAATCAGTGGGACATGGCCCAGAGCTACGGCAGTAACCAGGGGGTGACCACTGGTTAGAAGCCACACTACAGGGCACAGGAGAAACGTCAAAGAGAAGGCTGATCCAAGGAACTAACTCTCTGGTTTCTGCCTTCATAGATAGCAGACACCACATTACACAGACGGGGAGCATGAAGACACAGGTATTTTGCACATCACATAGGCAAAAGAGGAAACTGTGACACCCAAGTGAGGGTGCTTGAGACCAGCCCTGTCTCTGCTGCTCAGGAAGGAGCTATCCTGGAAAATACACCTCACTTGTCCTTTAAAGCAGGGATCCCCACCCTGGGGCCAGTTACAAGCTGGGTAAGTAGAAAAACTGTCTTCCATGAAACCAGTCCCTTGTGCCAAAAGATTGAGGACCTCTTCTCTAAAGGCTGACTTCTTGGACATATGGACCCACTGTAGAATTCATTCTCAGAATTCAGTGTTCAAGGACCTTCATATAGAAAGTGTACTATACTTTTGTTTAAGACAGCAAAATACCAAAGAAAAAAGCACTCAGCAATGGGCTTGTGAAGTACAGGGCAGCTGTGCAATAGCACACAAACACATTGTCTTACTCTTCCCTCGTTGCTAGGACAAATACCCAACACCCAAAATGAAGGAAGGAAAGGTTTATTTAGCTCACAGTTACTGGAGGTTTCAGTCCATATTCAGCTGGCTCCAAGGCAGAGGGGCACATGGCAGAGAGCAGTAGTTCATGACATCCACACAGCAACAACAAAGAGCAATGGTTGCAGAAAGTTTTCTCTCTGTCTCTTATATTACATTCAGGTTCTCTGCCCCAGGCTGGGTTGTAGTACTCACACCCATAATCCCAGTAATACTAAAATCCATAATCCCAGTAGATCATAAATTAATCTCAAATTCTAGAAATCCCCACCCCATGACTGCATGAGGCTTTGGGGGGACAACTAGACACAAACCATAACACACATCCAAGATGACAATGACCAGCCCATCTGTGGAGAAGATAGGCACCACTGCTAAACCACAGGACAAGACCACCCACATGACAAGGTCATAGGGCAACTTCTTAGGGACTACACAACACTACGAAAGAAGAAGTATGGTGGCCCTTAGTTCAGAGGCGGGACTTTTGAAAAGTAAGGTGGTCATGGGGGGCACGAAGTTCATTAGTGAATCTAGAACCATGGCTTGAACCATTTCCCCCACAACACCCTTCTACCATGCCATTTCTGCCTTGGAGCCAGCAGGCTATGGATTGAACCCCCTAAAAGTGTGAGGAAAGAAACCGCTTTTAAGGTGTGGTGTTCGGTACTATGTTCCAGGGATGGAAAGTAATTAAAACAGCTACCTCATCTACAGAAAATCATGAAGCACCCACCAGCCACTCCCACAGAATATACTGGCATTTGCCTTTCACCCAGGGCAGCTGCATGGACTCACAGAGGAATCCCAGGCTCTGAAAGGTGGGCAGTGGTCTATACACCTATGTGCCTGTGCCACCCATGGCACAGGCAGCTCCCTGAAAGAGACTCTATTCAAAACCGATCCAAAAGAAAAAGACTGGTTTAGTCCAATCTTTTAACCACCAGCTGAGCTGCAGAGCAGGGCGTGCAGAGGGTTTTCCTTGTGGCTCTTGGGTTGGACACTAGAGTTGCTGTACAGGTCAAAGCAGGTAAATGCAGAAAATGTCTCACTATTTCAGGGGAGAAAGATGCAAACAAGGCTCTTTTCCATTGATCACTCATTCTCTTTCACAGTCAGAGTAAAATGAAGAGGATCACCCAGCAAAACGTTAAAGCTTTAATTCCAAATCACTTTTCATGCCCGTTTCATCTGACAGTGGCTTTGAAAGCAAAAGGCAATCTTTATCATTTGAGCTTTATAAAGTAAATTGATGTGATTATGTCCAACATTACCAGCTGCTTCTAAAATCCAATTTTCAAAGTGACATCAGCCCCCAAAATAAGAAACCCTTCCTTCTGGCTATTAATAAATTATTAAAATGCTATCTCTATGGAAGGATGAGTCTGCAGCTTGATAATCAACAGCAAACAGGCTGATTCCAGAAGCTCCTCACAGACCAGCCCATCCAGCCATGTCACTGCACATAGCCTCTCCCTGTGGCCCTGTTCATTTCAGGAGGCCAAACCACATAGCAGTCCCCATTGCAGGTGACTCAAGCATGAATCAGACTACCTGACGCTTATCACACAATCGTACATTCTATGTCAATAACTGCTCTGGGGTAGGTAAGCACATGGCCCTGTTTTAGGGAGGACCTTGTGAGGGGAAGGGAGGGAGTGTCCTAGAAAATATTTCTTTGTTCCAGATAGGAAGCTTCTCCATTCTGCCTGTGTACATGACATTCAAGCCTGGGTAGCACCATGAAAGCATGAGAGAAACCAGTCTGAGCAGTCAGCTGAGGAGCAAGACACCTAAAGTGAGCAGGCATCTAAAGAGAGCACAAATTTGTGTTTGTGTTCCTGGTAGAACTTTTAGAGTCTCTTATGTGACAGAAATGCCCTTTGTCATCCATAATGGGATCCTTTAGAGCATATCTAGTTTGTGCTAACAAGGTAGCCTAGGACTGGGCCCTGCAGAGCTCAGGATGGGGACTGGTAAGATCAGAGTTCAGAAAGGGTAAGAACTCTCAGCTTCATTTCCTGGTCCAGGGGCTGAAGACTGGGTTATGAAAACTCTTGAATAAGATTTAAGAGCATGAGGCCAGCAAGATAGCTCAGCAGACTAGAATACCTGCTTAGGCAAGCTTAGGCAAGCTCAGGGACCATGGTTCAACCCCTGGCACCACATGCTGCACCAGCCCCGCCCCCAGGGTAGGCTGAGCCAGCCAGAGTCCGGGGATGGTGGTGTATGCCTATAATACCAGTGCTAGAGAGGTTGAAAGCAAGAGGACTGATGAGCTTAAGTTGCATCATGAGGCCCTGCAACAAACAAATACATTAAAAAAAAAAAAAAAAATTCACGAGCTTCCGGGGTAGAAATCACACGGAAGGCTGGGAGGGGTCCACCTGGACAAGGCAGGAAGCACTACACCCTCACTGCTGCTCGTCCTATGCACCCTCCCATCCAGCTCCTCCTGAGTTAGAGCAGCCACAGTAAATCAGGAATTGTACATCACATGCCTAAGTTATATCATCATCAAATCTGACAAGGGGTACATGGAGGGCCCTGAATTTGGAGTTGGACAAAAGTCTGAGTATCCTGAGGACCTAATACTTGTTGGTGGCATCCAAGAGGGAAGGGACTTGTGGGACCAAGCCCTGGCACCTGCTCGTTCCAGATAGTGTCAGAATTGAATCAAACAGAATCCTTAGACATGCAGATGGTGTCAGAGCTGGAGAAGACAAGCTGGAAAAGATCCTACACATGCAGAGTCAGGAAGAAAATCTAACATCACTCCCTGGAGAAGCCCCACAGCTGCCCCTCTCAAGTAGGTAGGGGACACACAATTCAAGACAGCTGGGTAAGATGCCTGTCACACATATCAAGGGCATCAGGAGGCCGAACACTATTTGTGGGCTTTCCATAAGCTGCTATACTTGATGAAGCCCACAGGCTGCTGCAAAGACAGAAACACTCCAGATCCTAATGAGAACACTAGCCAGGAAGCCAATCATCAAGGACCCAGAGGTGACTCAGCAGTGTCACAATTACCACAGTGCCTAAGCTAAGTCTTACCACAACACAGCATGAACATTGGGGAACATCCCTCTCCAACCACCAGCTCCTACCATCTTGACCAAGGCACACTCCATGGCTATTCCAAAGGGGTGTGGTTTGTACATGCTTGAGTGAGTTCCAAGAACTCCTCTGCATGCAGGCCTGGGAATTATGGCCTTAGAGGAGAGTTCACAGATCACAGAGGATGCTGTCCCAGAAGAGACAGGCAACTGTCAGACCCTTTGGCTAGCATTTGTGAGAGCTGCTGGAAGGAGCTATGGAAGGAGGATACACAGTCCCTCTCTCTCCCTAGGTGACAAGTCTTGCCACCTGCCGCAAGGCTCTCACAAGAGCTAAGTTCATCTTGACACCATGCCTTTGAATCTCCAGAACCATAAGATTTACCATTAAAAAAAAAAAAAAAAAAAAAACCTCTTTTCTTTAAAAAGTACTCAGCCTCAGGTATTTTGCTATAGCAATGAAAAGCAGACTAATACTTTGTGTGATCCAGGAAGACACCAGTCTGCCCCATCCTAACTACCCAGAGCAAGTGTGTGCCCATAGGAACCCAGCCAGCCTACCTGCTGGTAATGGCACTATTCTTCTCCTTCAGGTCCAGCTCTCGCTGTTGTAGTTCAACAATGAATCTAGAAAGGTCTTCCGGGGTCCTGAGGGATAAAGAAGACATGCTCAGTTCCAGCTGTGTCAGAAGTGAACTTAGGCCTGCACACACTATAGAGGGCCAGGACCCACACTAGTCACTCAGATCAGGAAAGTCCATTCTGTGAGCACTTGCCACAGCCTGGGTCAGAGCGCAGCCTGCCACCAGGCATATAACATGAGCTATCTGCTTTCAGAAGCCTTTACTTTATCCCACTAGTGAAAACAAGGATGACACACAACACACAGTGTTACTGTGCCAAGCAAATGATGTATGCAAAACACCATCTAGGGCCCAGCACCACAAACACACTTGGCAAGACTTAGCTCCTCTTCTCACTTCCCCAGCAGCATATGCAGCAACACAGGGCAGAGCAGGAACACAATTCCCCACACACATGCCGCTTCCTAACATTGAAAACTACTCTACCAGCACTAAAAGGCTCTGCTCTCCACTGGTTCCATCCTTCAGTAAGGAAGGTGAAACAGATAGGCACTGCACAACAGAGCAAGACCCAACACAGGCCACTCTTGTCACAAGCACAGCAGCAGAGCATACCTCCAGGATTTCTCAAGACTTCCTAGTGGACATTTCCAGACACAAGCATGGGTGCAGGGCCTGAGGATGCACTGGTTTTCCTCACCACCCATCAGCACTGGAGCATAGGAATACAGGGAAGAGAGGGGTGGGCCATGTGTGTCAGTAGCTCACAGCTGCTATACATTCCCAGAAAGGTGACACAGGCTCCTGAAGGCTGTGCTTCCAGCTGCTCCCTACAAGCAGGCTGGTACAATGAGCTGCCAGGAAAGTGTTGCTGGTCCCCATACCCCATTTGCTCTTGCACTATTACTGTTAGCGAGCAAGACGCTGTCCTACAGGGAACATCAACTCTTGGATTTATCCCAAATCTATCTCAGAGGGCACCTCCATGTCAGAGTTGAGATTAGTGGTGATGACTGTTGCCTTCATGTAGGTCGTAGGCACTTCTTTTTCTTTAAATGTATTTGGTTATTATAGAGTCTCACTATGCAGTTTGGACTCATGATGATCCTCTTGTTTTCAGCTACCCCAGTGCTAGGATTACAGGCATATGCCATCATATCCGAACTCTGTGGCCAGCTCAGCCTGCCCTGGGGGTGGGGCTGGCACAGCATGTGGTGTCGGGGATCAAACCTGGCCCTCAGCTTGCCTAAGCTTGCCTAAGCAGGTGCTTTAGTCTGCCAAGCTATCTCACCAGCCCCATGTGCACTTCTTATAATGGCACTTCATATATTACAAGTATAAAGCAGAAAGAAAACTAAGGGAAAAAATGTAAAAACACAGCAAGCTAGCTAAGTGAATAATACTGCCCATAGCAACAAACTAAGGAGCAGGGAGCTTGGTGAGGAGAGGCACCCAACACACACGCCTGGGCACTAGATGCAGAGCAAAGAACACATACAAAGATGGAGCCCAAAGTCAAGTAGCCTGGCTCAATCCTGCAGGGAGAAGTGCAAGGCTCCAGTTTGCATTGCCCATCCTGCACTATGCATGCAAAGGACAGCCCTCAAGAGCTGCCGGATCAGGGCAGATTAACGTGCAACCACAGCCTTGCCCACATCTCCAACCAGAGACCAGAGGGCCACATCTTTCAAACAGCAGGAGAAGTGTTTGTTTTCCAGAAGCCTCCTGACCTGTGTGTGGTTAAAGCTACTCAGAGATGCTTACCCAGACCACTCCAGGGATTAGCTAAGTGCTTGTAACTAGAAGGAGTCATGCCAAGTGCCATCGCGGCCTAAAAATAACACCGATAGTCCATTCTGAAACTCTCATTTCACTACTACAAAGTGAGAGGCATTTGGGGCCTCAGGAGCCTCCAACACAGAAATGACAGGAAAGTGACAGTTCCAACTGCAGCCCAAGCTGTGACAGCTGCTGTGGAAAACTCTGGCTTCAGCTGCAAAGGCTTTCACATTCTAACTGGGGGCTTTCAGGGAAAAAGGCTTTTTGTTCCATTTGCAGCTGAATTTTGACTCAAACTCAGCTGTGTGCAGAATAGTAGCGGGTTATGGGGATCAAGCCCACCGATTTATTTCTGAAGCAAAGGCAGCTCTAGCTCAGCCACAGCTATTTTGAGGTTCTAATAGCAGATGCCATGGCTCTTGTCAACCCTAAGTGCCAGTTTCATGAAGTCTGAAAAGCACCAGATCTAGGGGATACTAGTGTCTAAAATGAGACAGTGACCGCCATAAAGCAGTTAACAAAGAGAAGCCTGGCACTCTCTTCCAGGGTGCTATTTGTTCCACAGAACAGGACCTCCAGGGCCTCCAACACCAGTCCAATTCTTGTGAGGGCTGATATTCGGCCAGAGTCTGACTGGGAAGGGGATACAACCGAGAAAGATAGGCTTTTTGACTTTGCTGAAAGTATACTGAGACAGGAAGAGAAAACATAAGACAAAGAGGAGAGTGTCAGGCTATCATAGGACACATCACAGGGCAATCCAGACAGTTCTGGTGCCAACATACAGGTGTGTTGGGAGGGTGATACAGCTTGTGTATGGTGGCCAGAACAGGGAAGAAGTGGCTGCTGCCTTCCTGGAGAGAAGGGACTAAGTCTACATTGCACATAAACCTCACCTTTCAACCCCTGGCAGGGCTCCATGGGAAGGCCAGACTGCTCTCCCCAACTCTGAGACTACTAGGAGGAATATCAGATTTTCCATAACCACCAGGCTTTGGAGGACTTGTGAAGGGCACAAAGCCATCTATCTCACCATCAGGGCTCTGACTGCTCTGTGACTTTCTAGCCACAGAGTAGGTAACACATGTATTAGTCTTTTGTTGCTTTTTGTTGCTATGACCAAAACCCCCAACATGTACAATTTAAAGGAAGAGAGATTTATTTTGGCTCACAGTTTCAGAGGTTTCAATCTAGCTGGCTACAAATATGAGGCAGAAAAATATGAGGGAGGACTTGACTGACACCATCAGATACAAACATTTACATTTTTTGTTATATAGATCTTGCTTTATCTCGGTCTTAACCATCCAGCAGAAGAGTATAAAAACCAGGTATATAAAATAAGGCCATAATAATAAGCTGAGCTATAAATGGCTCTAGTCAACAACTTCTTTGGATAACCCACTATTATTGTGGACTGCTGGACTATGTTGGATTATTTCACTGAATTCAAGCACCTATAATAATTGAATGACAATAGAATACCCATCTTTGACAGGACTAAACAAAAAAAAAAGGAATACAAAGGAAGAACCATTATGTGTTTGTATAAACAGTACAGTTAGGATAAATATGTAGTACTTTTGTGTAATTCTATGAGAAGAAAGAGTTACATTAATAGTGTTTGGACAGGATATCCTGTCTGCTTCTTGTACTATGGATAACCACTAGGGAGATAACAATGTAAAAAGTATTAATTATTGAAACTGTACTGTAATTCAGCTTTTTTAAAATAAAGGTACACAGCTACATTCTCTTAATTCATTGATTAGAGGCATCTGCTCTAATAGTGTTTGTAGATAGAGTATCATGTATGCACCTTGTACAACAAAAAGCCACTACGAGAACGATGTGCAATGTATTAATTGTAGAATCTGTCCTCCTATTGGTTTTGAAACTGTCTCATTGTTGTTTCTCAATAAAATTATTTTTAAAAAATATGAGGGAGGAAAGCTGCTCACCTCAGGGCTGCCATGAAGTAGAGAAAAAAAGGAAAGAGAAAAGAAAGAGCAAGGGACCAAATACAGTTCCCCATATCATACTCCCAGGATGTGCTTTATGAATCTCTCTCTTTTTTTTTTTTTTTTTTTTTTTTTTTTTTTTTTTTTTTTTTTTTTTTTGTCTTTTTGAGACAGGTTCTCACTATGCAGTTCAGGCTGGCCTTAAGCTCACTTTTGTAGCTCAGGTTGGTCTCGAACTCACAACCATCCTCCTGCCTCAGTCTCCCAAGGGCTGGATTACAGGCATGTACCACCACACCCGGCCTTATGAATCTCTTAGGCATCTCTCAAGCCAATCAAGTGGAGAATGCTGATTAACCATGACAAAGCAACTCACACATCTTCCACAAAGCTGACCATTTCCCTAGTGCACAGATATAAGGTCATTCTTTTCCCAGGGAGCAGACGCAGACTGCCTCTGGCACACAACCTGCCATACTTCTCTGAGGCCACACATGTCAGCGGCTTCACAGCAACAAAACACCAACAGGCCCCTATCAAGAGCCACTCTGTTTATAGTCAGTGACCATCACACAGATAGCCTCACAAGGACAGGATAAGAAGGCAGGTGCTTGGGGCCGGGGAAATAGCATATGCCTGACAAGTGCAAGGACCCAGATTTGAACCCCAGCACTACATGCCATGCCAACCCCTGGGCATGCTGAGCCAGCCACTGAAACCGGGTACAGTGGTGCCTGCCTGTAATCCCAGCACTGGGGAGGCTAGATAGGAGGGTCAGTATGAGTCCAAGCTGCATAGGGAGACCTTATACCAAATAAATAAATAAACAGTTTTTTTTTTAAATGTTTTTTAAAAAAGGCAGGTGCTTTTCAGATTCACTACCTTGTAAAAGCCCTTGAGTGCAGCCACATTCCTACCATAGGTCCATTGTGTGTCTTTTCCAGAATATTCTGCTCCCCTTACATCTACTGGCTTTCCCTGTCTCACCCATTTTAGACTGTTCTTTCAGGAAAACCTGCCCTAATTTCCTATTTAAAAAGTAACCCTCCCATCGCCAGACCTCACTCCCCTCACTAGCCCTCGTGCACTCCTCCCCTTCATAGCACGAAATCTCTCTTACATATTATACGCCACCCATTAAAACGGCCACCATCTTTTTCCATAATTACAATGAAAGCTCCATAAAGACTGCATACATTTTATATTTTATTCTACTTCTCCCCCTGGTACAATCACAGGCTTCAAAAAATTTAAGGAATAACCACACTACCTCTCTAGAACACTATAAGCCAGCTGGGTCTGCACTCAGTCCACTGAGTCACAAATTCTGTGTTCCTGGTGACCTAAATTACAGTCCACTCATACAATGGAACCTGAACAAAATCAATGGGAAAAAACATAGAATCTTTTTATATATTAATATTAGGGCTCTTAAAATGCATGCTAAATAAAAATATAAGAAGCAGAACATGGGTATATTATGCCATTAGTATAAGAGAAAAACTGTACACCAATACTGGCTTATACATGCATTAAAGACACATGAAGGATAAGAAAGAAGCAACAATGGCTTTCTGGGGGGGGCGGGGGCAGGAGACAAACAGGTTTGGAGGAATTAGCTCTCTGGATACCTTTAAAATTATTAATTACTCTATGCCAAAGAAATACAATAGCTCTTAAATAAAAACAATTTCTTGAAGATTGGCACTGTAACCTTATACTGCAGTCAGGTACTATAGAAAAATTTAATAAAAAGAAAAATTATTCCCATGACAAATTAATGCACAAAAATCTAGCTATAACCATTTATAACAAAAAAAAAGTCAAACCATTCCTAAATGATGTTCAGCTATGTATAACACATAATTTGCCTTGCAAATGGGGCAATAAACACTGGTAAAAGGATTCCTGTCTGAAATGAACAAGACTGCCAAACGATGATGATACCAAAAGCTGGTTCAGAGGGGAGTCACATGATATGCGCCTCTCAAACTTTTCAACAAAAAAACAATAAAAATACACAATTATCTTTCAAACTGCAAACTTCTTCTTGAAACATAAGTCCACTAACTGGATCTAAATTTAAAGGAGCTTCATTTTATGCTTTTTGCATAAATCACAAGTACAACACATAATGTGTGATTTTTTTACCTTTGTTTCTTTAAAGTGGACACCTCCAACCATCCTACACTTTACAACCTTCCTTTTAATGGAGTCAATCTGCTTGCTTCAACACCAATTTCTCAACAAGTTTGTTTTGAGTCTTTCTAATGCATTTAACTTTTTTTGTGGGCAGGGGAGATACCTCAGTAGAATAAGCACTTGCCTGGCAAGCATAGGGTCCTGAATTCAATCCCCAGTACAGAAAGAAAGAAAGAAAGAAAGAAAGAAAGAAAGAAAGAAAGAAAGAAAGAAAGAAAGAAAGAAAGAAAGAAAGAAAGAAAGAAAGGAAGGAAGGAAGGAAGGAAGGAAGGAAGGAAGGAAGGAAGGAAGGAAGGAGGGAAGGAAGGAAGGAAGGAGGGAGGAAAGAAAAGAAAAGAAGAAAAGAGAAAAATCATTTTGTTACACATTTATTTTGCATTGGATTCTGTAACATTTAATGAAATTACATGACCATGGGAGCACAAGCAATCGGCCCTGCAGCAGTAGGCCAAGGATGGAACAAGCCCACTGGAACAACTCATCCAACACTGGGAGTTTGCTCTGGGATGGTGGGGAGGAGTGGACTGGGGAAGAAGAGTCCACATCCTCAAGGTTCATATTCTTAACCTGCGGATGAGTACCTAGACATATGCTTGAAAGATACCACACACAGGACATTTCAAGCTTCTAAAATATTAAGAATAACCTAGTAGTATGAGATACACAGTACTGCAGGATCTGTAAGAGCTTTCCAGAACAAGATTGGTGTTCTGGTCACCCAGCCCTTCAGTGCTGACACCCTATTTCCCACCAAATGAGGCAAGTACCTCACGAGTTCAGACAGCAGGGATGTAGGCACAGGTCACAGTGTCATTTCCAAAAGACAGGCTCTACAAACTGCCAGAAGCACAAGGGCAGCCACAGAGATAGCATGTTAGATTTGAAAGTGGGACAGATCAATGCTCAAATTCTAATTTTACTCACTATTAACTACTAGACTTCAAACAAATAAGCTAACCTCTCCAAACCTCAATTGCCTCCTTAGAAAAAAGGAAAAGAATGAAAACTGAGGATCAACAACAGAAAATGTAGGCTATAATATTACTATTGATTGCTGGCAGTACCCCATGAACTACTACTTAGACAACAGTCAAAGCAAGCAGAGCCACTAGTCTCCAGCACAAACTCACTAGAACAAGACCTACAGGAAACAATTATTTGACCCATCAAGTGAACTGCCACATAAACACCATAGGTTTTCAGAAATGAGCATTTACCTATTACCAGCCATGTTCCAAAAAAGGTACGGGTGACACTGAACATCTCCAAGCACTGTTTCAAAGCCCACCCATCAATGGAAAGAAAGCAGGAAAGAGCAGGCTCAGCAGGGCTGCCTTGCAGTCAGCCAGGCTCTAGTTCAGCTTCCTGGACTGTGAAGCAGGGATAGTGCCACCCAACCTGACACCTACTACCTAAGAGCACTGAGCCATCACTGGACCTTTGTGATGATTCCCACTGCTGCTGGGCGTCTCCAACACCCAAAACCTTTGCCCACCACGTGGCACCGAGAGGGAGGCAGGCTTACCAACCCTGGATCAAACAAAATGATAATGGCAACTCTGCTGGAGGACAGAGCCAGAGTCTAAAGTCACAATCAGGGGCAGAAATGCTACGTGGGCTACAGGAAAGATGTAAAGCCCTTATTCAAACAACCAAAAATCACCCAACTCTTGGAAGACAAGTGAATAGGACACCTGATTCAAGAGCAGCCATGTGGAGACCCAGTGTCTCTGAGGGGTCTCCACGGGCTCCACCTATCTAACCAAGTCCTACTCCAGGCCAGTTTGGCCCCAGGCAGGTCTTATAGAGGCCATGCAGATAAAAAAACACATGTTGCCCTCTACCCTGTGCTTTACCACTTCTTGAGGCACACAACACTGCAACAGATCTAACAACAGCTACAGTACATCCCCAAGATGAACAGTTATGTGCACAGCAGGGGACAGATACAGAGTGATGGAAGGCAGCCACATCAAACAGGCTGTGCAGGAAGGATCTCTAAAGTGGCAATACCTGAATACAAACCAAGAGAAATTAAGTAAGTAATGTGAATTTAGGGGGAAGAATTTACAGAAAGTTCCATGACAAGCAAAACTATGAAGCTGGAGCTGCCAAGCTAATTTGCAGAATTCTACAACATCCAGAGGGATCAAAAACACCTATGGTGGGCTAGGGAGATGGCTCAGTAGAATAAGTGCTTGCCTGGCAAGCACAAGGGCCTAGTTCAATCCCCAGTTACACACACACACACACACACACACACACCCTACGGCTAGGCAGATGCAGCAGACAGGTTTGATCCCTGGCCTGCAGTGCAGGACCCGGCCCTGGCCCTGGCCCAGCCCCCAGGGCACCCTGAGACTGCAATTGAGACTGGGTGCACACCTGTAATCCCAGTGCTTGGGAGGCTGAAAACAGGAGGATCACTATGAGTCCAATCTGTATAGTGAGACCCTGTAGACCCTGTCCTAAATACATTTAAAAAAAACAAACACCAATGGGGGCTGGTTCCCCTGCCAGGATTTGCAGTATGCAAATGCATACAAACTACCCAGCCCAAGAAACACTGGAGCCATCACACAGCTCATAATAATGTGCTGGCCAAAAAAGTACCTGCCCCCACTCCCCAGTTACACACACACACACACACAGCTCAGTGAAGATGCTGCCTAGAAAAGAAAAGCCAGGCCAGAGCCTTGGCCAATGTTATGCCCGCCTGGGCCCTTAGGCTCCTACTTCCCACCTGTGCAGAGTGGGAGGAGTAGACTTTGCTCAGCAAGAGGCAATGTGAGATAAACAGGGAGCTGGAGAAGAACAAATCTGCCCTCACAGTTAGCCAACAAGAAGCAGCCCTGGCACAAAAATATGGATTACACTTCAGCAGGACAGGAATTGGGCAGGAGAACATGAGCTCTGGTAGATGGAAACTCCCAACCCTAAGAAGCTAATTAACAGACTTCTGGGTCCAGTCTGCTGGGGCAAAGGGTAAGAAGATACCATGCATATGGGATCTACAGGAAGGTTGGCAATGACAGAGCTGCATACCTGCTGCCTTGATACAGCCATTGTTTGGTGACTCTTCGGCTGAGGACCGGCTACCTGCCTCCAGCCTAATAAAGTCCCTGTCTCACTCAGCTGTCCACATGTCAGCAACGTGGCTTAACTGCTTCAGGGAAACAAGTTACATTGGGTCCCCAGGCACATGTAAATAAAATGAAGAAATTTCAAATTTACAGTTGCTGCCTCCAAATTCTTTCTCCTAGCTCAGGCAGGATTAAAAGGACTTCAAAGCAGCCTGGGTTCCAATTAAGCCAGTGTGACCACCCCAGGGATGCTGGAATATTCCTCTGATTAACAAGAAGCACTCTTTGAACTGTTTGTGCTTTTAAAAAAAGCTCTCAGAACTGCTCAAACAAATGCTGTAATTTCTCTCCCGCTTCCCTCACTCTGGAAAAGTTGATCCTCTGAATGCTTTAAACATCCAAAAAGCAGCTGGATAATGGCTCCAAACACAACTTCAGTGAGCAGCTCAGCACTGGGATGGATATGCAGAGCCTGTGAGTGACTGATCGCACATGGAAGGCAAGCTTCCAGGAGAGCACAGCCAGCCTGAGGCCACACCACCCACATCACCTCAAGTAGGAGCACAACCAGAGCAGTAGAGCTGAGAGGGGTACAGACTAAACACTGCCTCCTTGCCTGCACCATCTTCCTCAGTGATGGGAGAAAGAGGAAAAATTGCCTATAAGCCAAAAGAAACTGGCCCCAGAGAACACAATCTAGTGCAATACCTAGATTGTGAGCTCCTTAAAAAGCACCCATCTAGACACCACCAGGGATGCCAGCACTGGAGGAACAGGCAGACACCTCTCTTCACAACAGAAACAATCATAGTTCACACAGTGGAGGGCCCAGATGAGCTCAGAATATAAAATTACCCACTGTGGACCCCAACATACAAAATCAAGACCATGGAAGATGAGACAGATGGCTGACACATGTGGTATCTCACCCAGGACAACATGTATGCTGCTGCAAGCAGGCCTGGAAGTCAGTTGGGAGAAATTGACTGACACTGTCAGGGATCCAGGTCATCATTCCTGATTGCTCCATGCTTGACCAGGACTTCTACTGTCAAACATTAAAAAGACCTTCCTATAATAAATTTAGCACTCCCAGACATACCTGCCCTACCTACAAGGATTTCTTCCAGTGGAGAAGCAGCAGACGATAGAGAAAAGAACACTGAATTAAAAATCAAGTAAGTCTGTCTTCTAGGGAAACAATCAAAGGCAATGTGTGAACAAAGGACTTAGTGGATACAGAAACTCAGAGAGGAGCCATCATTAGTGAAATGCTCTCTTTGAACTTGCTGAGCCACAAAGGGGGAGAAAAGGGAAAGCAGAGCCAAGTACACAGAGACCAGGGTTATGGCCCCAGGCTCATCCCTGGCTTGCTATGTGGTCCTGGGCTAGTTACCTGACCTTTCTGAACATTGGTTTAATCATCCTTAAGTAAAAGGAACTGACTAGGAAGCCTCATTCTGATTTGCAATTCTCTTTTCAAACACAAAAACAACCTAAGGATCTGTTTCCCCTGGGTATGTGAATGACATGCAAGAACAAAACTTGGGTGAAGACACTGGAGTAAGACTCCAGGCAGAGTGCAGTGTAGGCAAAGTCCTTGAGGCAGAACCTTGTGAGGCAGAGCAGAACCACTAGACTGCAGTGGGAAGAGGTAGACTGCACAGGGCAGCCCTGGAGCTGGGTTTTATTCTAGGGTGACAAAGAGCTTTGTTTGCTTTGTATGTATGTACTCACTATACCTTTGCACCTAGCTATATCCCTAGCCCTTTTTTATCTTTCTTTATTTTGATACAGAGACCCAGGAGGCTGACCAGGATTGGGCCTGAACATGTGATTTTCCTGCCTTAGCTCCCCCAGGGTGCTAGTTACAGGGGGATGGTTCATTCAGTGAGCTTCAGGATGGATACCACAGACATGGGGCTGCTTCAATTTATAGGCAAACTCTAAGCTGTGCTCTTGAGGGGCTGCACAACTAGGTTCACACTGTGATGTTTACAGCAAGAGCAGACACACCTTAAAACAATCTGTGGCAGGGAAGGAAGCCAGCTGAGGGAAGCAAAGTCCAGGCAACTACAAGGGCAGAGAAAGACTTCACCTGGTGACTGACTGGGATCAGCAGAGCTTCATATCCTCTACTTCATCCCAGAATCTCAGAGCGATCCCTAAGTGCTGAGTGCAGGGTAGGCTAGAAAATGCAGAGCAGGGGCAAGAATGACAAGGTGGCCACTGCTCAGAAAGGGAACATGAATGTAGTAGAGGTGGCTGGAAGAAGCAGGGCCTGGGAAGGCTGAGGGACAGAATCAACAAGCCCCAGCAAGACATGGAGGCTGGGAGTAAGGGACAACAAGCAATGATGCTTGAGGTGCTAACAGCAGCAGCACAGGCAACAGAGACTGAACAACTTCTGAGGTCACATCAAAACATGAAGAGCCTGGCAAGACAGGGTCAGCAGCATCTCCAAGGGCCTAATGTCACACAATACTACATTTTGGGGGACTCCAGCTAAAGAACATGGTAGAGAAAGATCTGAGGAGAAAACTGAGAACCCTAATACTAATTAAAAGAAAAACAGCAACTGGGACACTCACTGAGCATCCTGGGGTCAGGACTGGCCTTGACCCCACTTTATAGGTAAAAACATCTGGGATGAGTGAGGTTCAACATCTTGCCTGAGTTTTGCCAGCTAAGAGTCAGCCGCCTATTTATAGAAAGCCAAAGGACACTGTGCTTCCTGGGCTGCCAGAGACAAAGTACAAACCGTGCACACTGAGCGCTTACAGTCCACACTGCCACACAGAGTACCCTGGTTTCTAGGAAGAGAAACCTACACTGTCTCTTTGCCACATGTAAAGGGAGAAAAGCACCAAACTGAGTGAGCAGTCACTCCAAGCAATCACTTGACCTAGGCTCTGGAGTGTCTCAATGAAGGTGCAGCCCTGCTCCATCAGGCTTTGAGGCTCCAGCCCAAGGGACCACGCTGCATAAGAGAAATGGCAACAGGCCAATCCAAACCTGGGCTACACCGAAGCCACTCCCTACATCGGTGATGAAAGCAGGTACAGTGACACAGTCTCACACAAGCAGGCCCCTTGACACCAAGTGAGGTCCCAACATAAAAGGCAGATAAAAGTAGGCAAGGCTTCTTCAGGACACAGAAGGCCATCCCCTCCCGTTCTACAGATACCTTCCAGGCACAGGACCCAGGCACAGAGGGTCCAACATTCGACCATTCAGTCCTCATTGGTGCTGGGGAGTCAGGGCTACACTCCCAGATAACAGCAAAAGCATCACAAAGGAAGGGTGAGAAAAGAATTTTTAAAGATTTTATGAAAGCATGGAGAAGGGAACCACCATGGGCTTCTTGGCCCGACAACTCTGTCCCTAAGCACACCACTTAAATGATGTCAGCTTGCTTCTGTTAATACAAACAGTTCTCTTTTAGCCCTGACAAGGGCTTCACCTGAAAGCCGCAGCTCTGCCAGCCCCATCCCATAACCCACACATTACCCACAAGCTATCTTTTCCTCCCATTTCTAACATCACTTCTACCAAAGTGACATCAAGATAAGAGTTGGTTTACAAGAAAGTCTGGGGAAATAGCTCAGTAGAATAAGTGCTTACCTGGCAAGCTCCATGTCCTGAGTTCAGTTCCCAGTACCACAAAAAAAGAGTTGGCTTACAAGAGATCTGCATAGACAATGACACCAACTGTACTTCTCTGTTTATCTCCTGCACCAGATCCCTTATGCAGCAACAAAGATGTGCAGCAGGCTGCAGGGTTCCAGTCCATGCGCCCACACAGAGCCAAGCCTGCTGGAGCCTCCACCTCTCACCCCGCATGGCAGCCTTCCTGTGGTGTCACCTACAACTTTCCAGGACAAGGCTCTTGCACCCTGATGCACCATCAGTTCTCATCCCACTCACCCAAGGTCACCTGACAGCCATAATTATTACCCTTTCCTGCACTACATTGTGTCTTCAGCAAAGCTAATGAGAGACTGCTTTTTTGCCAGTTCCACCCTGTGCCCAGTACTTCTTGAATTGCCAAACCTCATCCAAAACCGTCCAAAACGATGGCCAAAACTCAGACACAAAACTTTTGTGTTGCTGTATCAGAGTTCTGTGAGTGCTTGCTGGAGGCCGGGGTGACAACACAGAGGGTGAGTCAAAGCTTCAGTTACTGTCTGCTGTTGGCCATATTATTCAGATAAACATCTGAACTGAGCATCTTCTAGGCCAGTTTCAAGTATAGATGCACTTACCTGTGAGGTTCTGTGGAAATGGAAATGTCTAATGCTATTCAGACTTGGTAAATCTCTCCACCTGACAGCCTTCGGTGTGTTATTGGGCTATTCTGTCTCAGTATTATGCATTGCACCTCATGATTGCTTTCTCTATAAAAATTACATTCATCCACTTTGATGAATCAGATGTGACTACTCTGAAAAAGGCTTAATCATTATCCTTAGTGATATTATGTCTAATTTTTAATTGCCTTTTTATCTTTGTTTTGAATGCCACAGAAACAACCCAATTTCCTTGTCACTTGTATTATTCTTGTGAAACCACATGAGACACCTTACATTTGCAAATTACCAGGAATAAACTCCCCACTGACAGCAAATCTGTATCATTCCTGGACAGTTCTCCTTCACTGTGATACAGGTGGCCTGGACACTCAGTGAAAAGGGCCAGCACCTTACACAGCAAGGGCACTGTCATAGTTTATATCTCTATGCTCCTCCAAAGCCTCAAGAGCTCACAGGTGGAGCTTTGGGGGAAGGAAGTGACTGAATCTTGGGGGGTAAACTTACAGCTAAATGTGACGTGGGACTTGAAGCTTGGCTGGGGAAAGTGGGTCACGGGGGCAGGGCCAGGAAGGGTCTATCTCCTTCCTTCCTCCTTTGATCATTCTACTTCCACTGCCATGCCACCCTGCCTTGGAGCCAGCTGACTGTGGACTAAAACCTCTACAAACTGTGAACCAAAATAAACCTTTCCTCCTTTGAGCTGTGGGTGTTGGGTGCTGTGTCCCAGCAATGAGAAAGTAAGTAAAGCATACAGGGAGGCTCAGGGAAAGGACTTAGCTGACCTCTAACTAGTGACATTACACATACACTTCAGTGGTGACATCAGCTAGACCACATCTAGACATCACACAGCAGATCAAGTGAGTCAGGACATCCAAATTCCTTTTAGCCAAGAAGCACATGGTTTCACAAGACTATTAAACCCAAGATGTAACAGGGTAAGAACTAATTACACAGAAGTGAAAAAACTAAAGAGGGAAATGTTATTGAGGTCATTGGTGGGTGCTGTCTTTATGTTCTATTTTCTGGATACATAAGGAAGCAATTAAGTTTTCTTCTCAAGCTTCTTAAGCAATGACAATTTAGTGTACTTTAAGAAAAATGAAATGGGACATTTTTTTAACAGTATCTGACCTTCACTGACATCCTAGAATCCAGGAACCATTCTGAGTCTGCCTGCTTTCCTGGCAGCACAGCTATGTGCATAGGCTGGACAAGAATCCCTCATTCTATCAACAATACATAACTGGGCAAAGTATGTAGCCACTGCCTCACCTCAAGTGTCACTTGAGAACAGTGCTTATTCAGGAAAGCATGACAGCTCACTTTTAAGGGTCAAAGGTAGCTGTATTTATGCAGGCAACATCAACAACTTCCTAGGAAAAACGGCCTTGTACTGGGCTTCCAGAGTCAGCCTTTGAGTAAGCCACTTCCTCAAACACCAGAAACTTTTACATGTTTAAGGAACACCAAGGAAAGGGTAATTCACCCAAGTCTACTGCTGTGGCACAAAATTGTGGTAGGGACTTTACTAGGCTTGAATACCAGGCCTTGAAAGAACAAATAATGGTAGTTTAATGAACATTTCTACAGATTAACTTGATCACAAACTGCACTAGGATATTGTCAAGCCAAAATAAAGACCTATGGACTGGGACATGTGGCTTGGTGGTACAACATGTGCTAGTATGTGACTGTGTGAAATCTTCAGCACTGCAAAAGAAAACAAAACAGGAAGACAGGGAAAGAGGGAGGAAGGGTGAAGCAAAAGGTAAAGTAATGTTCTTAGTGCACCCACATGAATAACAGGGCTGATCTTACTTTTTCATTAACCTTTCCATTAAGTTGTTAAAATCACAAAGAAAGACAAACCAAAAAAAAAAAAAAAAAGTACATGGAGGGTACAGATGATTTTGTGTCTTCTCTAGGTTACACATTAAGGTTATTCCCAACTTTCTCTCCTTTAAGCCATTTTATGACTTAATAATTAAAAAAAAAAAACTGACATTAATGTAAATGACTGGTAAATGATACAGAAACACAAAATCTAGCCTTTAAGATGCACCTACTAGAGTTCTATGGGTATGGACTGCTTTCCATAGTTCAGCACCTACTTGTTAATTAATTTCAGCACTCCCTATTTGATTATAAAAGTGATACTTGCAATTCTCCTTTCCACAATTAGCAAGTTCAAAATAGTTGACACCTATAAATAATCTATTGTACCACTATACTTAAAAATTAAAAAGCTGAGCATAGTGGCCCATGTCTATAATTCCAGCACTTGGGAAGCGGAGGCAGGAGAATGCCATGACTTCAAGGCTAGCCTGGGCTACATAGTGAGTTCAAGGCCAACCTAAACTGCAGAGTAAGATCCTGCCTCAAAAAAAGAAAAGACAAAGTGCTGAGCAAAGTAAAATGAAGATACATATTATGTTTATGAACTGGAAAGGTCACAACTAAAGGTCCAATATCACAACTAAAGGGTCAATACTCTCCAAACTGACCTATAAATTCAATGCAAAACCAACAAAAATCCTGTTTTGAAGAGACTGATGACCTATTTCCAAACTGCAGAGAAAAGCAAAAGAATCTTTTAACAAATGAACCACCATAAGACAACCAACTTAAGAAACTTGTACTTCCAGATTTCAAGACCTGGTCTAAGGTTACAGCACCCAACCCAGTGTGGAACTGACATGAGGACATAGGTATATCAATGGAATACAGATTCCAAGCTAGGTATGGTGGCACACACTTGTAATCCCAGCATTTAGGAAGTTAAGGCAGGAGGACTGCTGTAGGTTCAGGATCAGACTGAGCTACATAGGAAGTTCAGGATCAGCCTGAGCTATATAGTGAGACCCTGTTTCAAAAAGTAAAAACAAAACAAAAACCATTTAAGAAATTAAAATATCTCTAAGTACAACAACTGTTACATTGACTTTGGGGTGAGAAATGTCTATTTTTAAATTTTAATTTTGACTCCTGCAACTCTGTTGAAATTGCTTACTAGCTTTATGTATGTATATCTTCTAGCTTTATGTATGTATCTTTATGTATATATGTCTTCCAGTCCAGACATCTTCCAGTGCCTTCACTTGCACAAAGATCTTGGACAGTACCTCCAACACCTGTGAAACTGACCTACCAAGGAAGTCTCTCCTCTCTTCTCTTTTCTCCACTGTTTTCTTTCCATTCATCATACTGACTGACCTACCTTCAAGTCTGTGGTTCCTTCCTCTGCTGTTCAAAGCTGCTGCTGAGCTTATCTAGTTAATTTCCTTTGCAGGGAGTATGCTTCTTTCTCAACCAATGAATCCCTATTTAATTCTCTTTTAAATTTCTTTTTATTTATATTATATTCTTACTGACTTTCCCTCCTGTGTGAGTTTTACTTTTCTGGTCTTTGCAATGTCTTGTGGTTTTTGTGGCAATTCTAGAAATCAAATTCTCTACCCTCCCCAGAGTGTTAGTCAGCCTGTGCTAGCTATACTTGTTTTCTACTACCTGGTTTTTCTGAACTAACTCTGTAATGTCTGTATCTTTGTCAGGTGTCACCACTGAAGTCTCCTTCAGTTTAGCTGTAGAATATAAGTTAAAACCACAGTGAGACATATGACTTTGTACCACTACTGTGACTATCATCAAAAGCACAGAGCAGGCATTAGTGGAAATGTGGAGAAAGGGGAACCCTCAAAGATAGCTGGCAGGAAGGTGAAGTGGTAAGCCACTGTGGAAAAGTTTGGTGACTTCTAACAGTGTTAAATGCAGAGTTAAAAGCATATCACACAGAAACTCTTCCTAGGGATATGCTCATGAGAGCTGAAAACATGCCCACACAAAAACGTACATATGACTAATCAAAGCAGCACAAATCAAAATAGCCAAAAAGTGGTAACAACCAAACACCTACCAACTGATGTCTATAAAAACCAAGCATTGGGCCAGGGAGATAGCTCAGTAAAATAAGCACTTGCCTGGAAAGCGCAGGGTCCTGAGTTTAATCCCCAGTACCACAGTGCAGTGTCACTTAATCATAAAAAGCAGGAAAGAAGAATAAGGGACTGATCCACCCTACAAAGGGATAAACTCTGAAAATATCATGCTGAGTAAAAGGAGTAGTCATAAAAGCTATCTACCATACAAGTCCACCGGTACATAATGTTCAGGTCTGGCAAGTTCACAGAAAATAGAAAATAGCCAAAGGCTGAGGGGAAGGATCTTACTTTGGGAAGCACAAAAGGTTTCTGGAATTGGACAGCCACTACAGTTGTATAGTCTTATGAATATACTAAAATTTAAAAAAAACCCAAATTACACATTTCTAAACTGCTCGTTTTGTGGTATATAAACTATATTGTGTTAATTTAAAAACTAAGAAAAAGAAAAGACAAACTAGTGGGTATCAAGACATATACTTCATAAAGAACTTATAACTAGAATAAAGATTTTATAAAAATCAGCAACAAAAACAACACAATGAAACTCACAAAGGACTTAAACCAAACACTTCCCAAAAAAACATACACACATAATCAAGACATAGCATAGCAACCATGGAATTAGGAACTAAGAAAACATGAGCTAAAAGTCAAAGAGACAGTAAGGCATACCCAATAATTAAATAATACTTTAATAATAAATAACATTTTAAAATAAAAGCTATACCAAATACTGAAGAAGATGCAGTTTAAAGAGGACCTCATATCCAGGAAGCACAAAGCCATATAGTCATGTCAGAGAACAGCCTGGCAGTTCCTATACAGTGGAACATACACATACACACATGAAAAACTTAATTCCTAGGTGCTGACTTGGGAGAGAGGAAGACACAGAACACACAAGCTGCAAAAGTTGACAGCTAGGTTCATAACAGGCAACTGGTGGAAACAAAACAAATGTCCATCAAGAGCAGACAGATATACAAATAATAAGCACATTCAGACAGTGAATTACCACTCAACAATGAAAACAAACTATAGACAGACCCCAAAACATGGCTGAAGCTATGTCTTATTGCTCAGTAAGCACAGGGCCTGGAGGTGATGAAGCAAGAGCAGTGGACACAAGCTCCACAGGCATCCCAGAAGTCCCATGCCAGGGTTGTGTGGGATCATGGCTGGCCTCAGCAGCCTCTTGAACCTGGTCTCAGCTCCAGGCAAAAGAAGGCAGAAATTAAAGGCTCTGTATTCAGTACCATACCATTTATTTACAACTCTAGAAGAGACAAAATTAATCCATGGTAACAGAAATGAGAACAGCTACTGTCTCCCAGAGGCAGAAACTGACTAGAAGGAACAGAAGGAACACTGAGGGAACAGGCCTTTCTGTGACTGCCTGAGGAGGTGATTGCAAGTTAGTAAGTTTCATCACTCAATTATATACTTCAGATTCCTCTGCTTACCACATGGAATTATCATTTGAATTTAAAAAGGGAACCAGGGCTGGGAAGATGGCTTTCCTGGTAAGCACAAGGGCCTGAGTTCAATCCCCAGTTAAACAAAAAAAAAAAAAAAAAAAGGGAACCAGGCACAGTGGTGCAGCCATAGCCCCAATACTCAGGAGGTTAAGGTGGTAAAATCACTTGAGCTCTGGTGTTCAAAGGCAAGCCCTAGCAACATAGAGCAACCCCATCTCAAAAATAAAACAGGGCTCTGTGGAATTGTGGATTCATGCCTCAAACATAGCAAGCCCTCACTCTACCAGCAAGGGACTTCTACCATCATCTAAACAGCCAAAGCCTTCCTATCCCAGCTGAAGGGACCTTGGGACTATGTGGGAACATTCACAGAAACTCAGACTCCAAGTGAATGGCAGATTCTAAAACAATTTAATTCAGAATTAGTGTACAATGCTAAATTCCACTTAAAAACAACTGAAAGCAGAATCCTAAAGAATAATGTCACACAGTGTTCACAGCAGTATAGTTTACAATGGCTTACATGTTGACATAACTCAAGACCACTGATGAATGAACAGAGAAGAAAAATGTGAGTTATGGTGAGTTCTAAGACTTCAGAAAGAAAGAATATTTGACATATGCTACAATGTGGACAAACTGTAAGGCCATGATAGAAAGAAAAACAAGCCAGGCATAAAATTTTGGATAAATATAGCAGGGTACTACTTCTAGAAGGACCTGGAATAGTCAAACTCTCAGAGACAGCAGAACATTCTTGGTGCAGGGGTGTTAGTGTTCAAGGAATACAAATTCAGGGTACAGGATGAACAGTTCAGGGCATGGGTAGTTGCAACAGCTGGCCAACAATGTGAATGTGCTTAACATCAAGGAACAGTGCACTTAAACACAGTTAGACAAATTTTGTTACTTGTAGTTCACTACCAGAAGAGGAGAAGGGATTGCATTCAACCTAATAAATAGAATTTCTCAAGGCCTTGAAATTAACATCATATTTAATAAAAGAAAACCTTAACACTTTGCCTGGAAGATGGGCCACAGATGGCCATTCTCATCACTTCAGGTTAAAGCTGTATGGGAAGCTTGTGATTTTTTGTTTCTGTTGCTGTTGGTGTTTTGCAAGGCTCCAGGAATGCCAGTGATAGAGGCCTCTATCACTGAGCTGCACCCCAGCTCCTGTACTAGAGAAAGAGGCCTTAGTGAGTGTACTTAGGTGAGAAAAAGAAGTATAATAAAAAGCATACAGGAAGAATTGAAAGCTAGAGCTGGGGAGATGGCTCAGTAGAATAAGCACTTCCCTGGCAAGCGTAAGGGCCTGAGTTCAATCCCCAGTTCCACAAACAAATTTTTAAAAAAAGAATAATAATAATTAATTAATTAAAAAAAAAGAATTGAAAGCTGATAAAACTTATACAAAAATGCAAAATCCCTAAAATAGCAAAAATAATTTTTATAAATATTAACAAAGTTGTTTCCTACCATATTTCAAAAAATTACTAGGGTCAGCGGTATAGCTCAGCGGACTAAGCGCTTACGTAGGTAAGCACAGGGACCAGGGTTCAACCCCTAGTTCTGAAAGCCGTGCCCTGCCCTCGGGTGCACTGAGCCTGCGATAGAGGCTGGGTGTGGTGTCCCACGCCTATAATCCCAGCACTAGGGAGGCAGAAAGCAGGAGGATCGCTGTGAATGTGGGCTGCATGGTAAGACCCTGTACAAAAAAAAAAAAAAAACTAACAAAAAAAAAATTACTATTAAGTTACAGACCTTATGACATGACAGTACTAGCAAGGGACACTGATATCAATATAAAGAACAAGCTAAGTACAGGCCCACAAGCACAGTCACTTGTTTCCATCAGTGTGAAGAACGACTCAGAGGAGAAACAACTAAATACTGAAGAAAAAAAAGTGATCCTCAATGGTTACCATATCACTCACAAAAAGTAATTCAAAACTAACTTAAAAATCAAACCTAGGGCTGGGGAGATAGCTTAGTAGAACAAGCGCCTGCCTGGCAAGTGCAGGATCCTGAGTTCAATCCCTGATACCACACACACACACAACTTAGAAGTTTAGAAGCCTGAAAAAGGAGAGCATACCTACAAAGACCACTACATATATGTTCAGAGAAGCTTTATTTGTAAGAGCCCAAAACTAGATTAAAAACATGCATGGTACATCCATTCATTGGGAAAAGGAAAGCCACAGGTGCAATGTGGTAAGAAAACATTATTAAGGTGACAATACTCAAACTCAAAGACAACATTCTACACAAAACTGCAGTGAAGAATAAGCGGAAGGCAAGCAAGGCTCAGTGACACCCCTCCCCCATGCAAGCTGTTAGGAAATCAAAGCAGCAGAAGACTCCAAATGCAGCCCAGCACACACCTATTTGTGAACCATTCCACTCTGGAACTCCAAGTTCATTGCATACAGTGGCCATTAAGAGTGAGTTTGCTGACCCGGGAGATAGCTCAGCAGTCTTAAGTGTCTGCTTGGTAAGCACAAGGAACAGGTTCAATCCCCAGTACCACATGTCATGCCAGCCCCATGCTGAGCTGGCCACCAAAACTGGGCATGGTAGCACACACCTGGAATCTCAGCACTGGGGAAAATGAGACAGCAGGATCACTGTAAGTCTGAACTGCATAGTGAGACCCTGTACCAAATAAATAAATAAAGATTAAAAAACAAAAAGTTTAAAAAGTGAGCTTGCTTTATTTAACAATACACATGTGACCCAGTACTACAGTAGATTCACCTTATTAGTTACAAGCTTACATTTTGGGCTAAATGGGAGCCTTATTGTTGCATCTAAATGTCCCCCAAAACTTCAAGTGGGCATAGGATGGGAGTTGTAAAAGTAGCTGGATTTGAGCATGTAATGCTGTCATTAAAAATGTGATGCTGGAATTAAGAGTGTGATGCTGGGATATAAGTTGCCTGACCCTAGGCATGGGTAGCAATGCTAAAAAAAAAAAAGGTGTGTAGCCTAGATTGAATATAAAGAGGCAGGCTGCTGCTGCTGTCACTGTTTTTACTGCTGCTTCCTTGATCTGGCTGTTCACTGCCTTCTGCTTGTTATCCCATGAATTCTTTCTCCTCTGTGATGCCTCTCTGCCATGTTACCCTGCGCTAGAGCCAATGGATTATGAACTAAAACCTTTACAAACTGTGAGCTGAAATAAACCTTTCCTCCTTTAACATTGGGTATGGGAAAATAACTAAGAAGCCCAGCAAATAGGTGATCAGGGACCCGCCCCTCCATACAGACCTGAGTTCTGAGCACAAGGAAAGAGGAAACAGTCAAGGGAACCAATCCCTGCTTAAATGGGGGAGTGGCACAGACTAGAAATAAGACCAAGCATTGCCTTGCTGGCATTAGATTAATGATCAAACCAAATTTAAAGATCAGTCTTTCAAGGAAGAGTGGGGAGAAGGGTGGCCTTCCTCTTCAACTTCCTCATGCTCCTAAGCCAACATCATGCCCCAAGGAAACAAGAGAAAAAGGATGTCATTAATAAATTTACTTCAGCTTTCTTTTCAATGGTGCTGAAAAGTATATGCAAATCCATCCATAATTAGGTTTAAAAATTCCATTTCATGGGATAATCAGACTTCAAAAAACTCAATTTTAGTTTTAATCAGATTTTAACAAGGATATTAAGTCCATTTCGTTTAGAAAAGGGAAAAACTGTGAATTTAACACAAAATGTATTCAAGCTTAGCCCTGGGAGATAATTAAATAAAATTAATTTGGCATGGGTTGTCAGTAAATGGAAATGCCACAAACAGCAGTTCATGTTTTTGGTGGAAACAAAAGCAAGTCTCCCTATACAAACAGACGTGGAGCCCACTATTTGCTGAGAGCATGTAGCCTTTGCCCAGAGGCATGAAGACTGGCAACTAACTGCACCACAACCCTCAGCCACGGGTGCTCAGATGATCTGGGAAAGAGACCAAATGGAGACAAGCTGCTCCTCAAGACCTGCAGGATGGAGCCTCCTCCAAGGAGCCAGCACAAGACCCACAGGGGTGAGTCAGGCACTCTGCAGCCAGCTGTGAGAGTCCACCCTCCAGAGAGCTTTCCAGGCAAGGCATCGTGCAGTCCTGCTTTGGGCTCCCCTAGCCCTGCACCATGGAGCTCTGGCCATTGTCAGCACAAGGACCGCATCTTCAACTCTCTGTCTCAAAACTGCACATTTGCCATGTCACATCATAAACTCTCAGGAACTATCTACTAAATAGAATAGATATGATTATCATAACCATTCCTGGGAACTCAGTCACTGAAAAAAAGTCAAGAGAAAAATGAGCATTTCTTAACTTGGAGCCAATGTACAAGGGCTTTAGCTTGCAGAATTCTTCCTGGAAAGGTGATATATCCTCCAGGCACTTGCAGGTCACCTCACTGCCAAGCTCAAGATTCCAGCCAATAAAGATGCTGCCTACAATCTGGGGCATCCATCCCATACTAGGATGCTTCTGATATCACTCTTAGGCATAAGCACACCCTGCCGTCAGATTCTCCCAGACCAGGGCAATGAAGGACATCAACAGGCTGTTGAGAAAGGGCACAACAGTTCTTGGTATTAGCTTTTAAACTAAATGGCCAGCCTGGTGTTCTGAATAGGGTCAGCAAGTTCCAGCCTTTGGGACAGACCTATCTTGAAAGTAACAGATACTCACTCACACATAGTAGCTTTCATACTACCATAACCAACAGGTCCTGTTTTATTCAAGGTCACTCCATTTTAGTAAGAAAAGTCCCAGCTCCCAGGCAAAACTCCTCAGTCTCAGGCTGGTGGCCCCATTCTGTGCTCCAAAGGCAGAGCTGAATGACAAATACACTATGGCCCTCAAGAATCTTGAAAGCTAACCACACAGCCCTTCACAGAAGCAACTGGCGGCCTTTACCCATCCATCCCATTCAAATACTAACTATATAGTTACAAAAATGCAAAAAAGAAAACCAAGCCCATTTAGTGAGTGAAACAAAAGTATAATTTCTATCATCAAATTTCTATATGGACAGAATCAAGTCACAATAATTTGAGTAATGGGGCTGGGGAAATGGCTCAGTAGAATAAGCGCTTCCCTAGCAAGCACAAGGGCCTGAGTAAAAATTTAAGTAGTGACCCCTACCAGGATGGCTGTGACACTGCAGCTAAGCCACAGTCAACAATAAAAATGCCCAAAAAGAAAGGCTAGCAATAACTACCACTGACTCTTCTTAGCTATAATTTTCCACATAAGTCAATAAAAAAATAGCTTTGATCTAAAAGAAACTAAAATCATCATGCTACAACTTGTCTATTCTAAAAGATGGTTGATACCTGCATTTTGTAATTGCAATCTCAATAAAAGGCAAAATACTCTTGAGATCCAAGTGCAATAAACTCTAGCAATACAGAAAAAGTAAAAGCCAGAAAGAGCCAATGGGAATACAGAGAACTGCGTATCTAAATGTCTTCCACACAGGCTTGTAAACAACTCCTATCAGTTCAAAGGCAGACAGACAGTGGTGCACGAAGAAATGAACTGTGGTGGAAGCCTGCCCCTCCTCGCACTGAGAGGGCTGTTTGGTTACGCGGAACTGAAGAGGAGTTTGCGCGTAATAAAAAATTAATTGCTAATCTTCTCCCTCAGCTGCCTCTGTGAACAAGACAGCATCGTGTTGATGCCTGGGAAGTTAAATGCTACCTCCATCAGCACTAACTCTTGGTCTACCTTGCAGCCTCTGTGCTCAAGAGAAGCAGGCCCTGCCAGGGCACAAGGCTTTGTGCAAAGGCTGGCAGGGCCTTCCTGTCAAGATACACTGAGCCCCCAGGGCTGTAAGAGCTGCCTTTGTCTGGTGGGCTTCCTGCCACACATGTGCTGAATGCTATTCAGGCTGACAGAATGGGCAGCCCCCAGCAGGAGCCTGAACGTGCCAGCATCAGGCTGATCAGCCCACAAAGATGCAGGCCCAGGTACACACACCATGTGGGTAGCCAGATGGATGGAGGTTACTGAGGGCAGAGCCCACCATGTTCTGGACCAGCCGATCAACCCAGCAAGGATGTGTGACAGACTTGCTGGGATGACCTTGGGCCAGTCAGTCCTCTCAAGAGTCTCTGGTTCCTGCCCTGTCAAATGGAGTTATCTGCACAGACCCTACCCAGGTCATCCAGCTATGATAAAGAGCCAGTAAGACACAAATTCATAATGGGTACACTGCAGCTCTCTTGAGTAACAATAAGTATGAGCGAAGTCATTCTGCCTCTCAAAACAGGTTGGCTTTCAACCAGCAGACCTAGGTTCTCTGAAAGATACCTATTTCCAGACCAGAGAAACACCTAACATGTGTTCCCCTCAGTACTATCATACCCAGCAAGAGGGTATCCCTTCACTGGGCCTATCCCCAACCACATGGGGTCTCCCACAGCTTCCTCCAGTTCACAGGCCTAAAGAGACATGCCTTCATTCTCATTGAGTGAGTGTCCATTTCTATTTGCACTGAATCACACCTCAACTCCTCTCAGTTCTTATTTTAGGACAGGATTTGACAAATTGTTCAGGCTAGCTTCAAACTCATGATCTTGCTGTCTCAGCCTCTCTCAGTGCTGGGATTACAGATGTGTACCACCATACCTGGCAAGGTTACAGGCTTCAATCAAGTACATCAAGAGTCCATCCCACATCCAACTGTCAGGTTGGTAAATGTCTGGTAAGTGCAGCTCCTTAACACAAAGCCCAGCTGCAAAGGCAGATCTCTGCCACCATCTATTCCAAAGCATCCTTTCCAATTAAAGGGAATAACCACAGAAAAGAAATGTCATTTCCAACTCCCTGGTGATCCAAATTAACACAACTTCTCACATCACTGAGCAAAACGCTACAAAAGCGCTGGATTTTCTTTCCCCAGAGCCTTCCAAAAGAAGTGTGCAAACCACCTAACCTTCCTACATCAGGAGACAATGGGTGTCTGGTTGTGCCCAAGGCTCATTCCACCACACAAGCTTCCAGGTAGTCAGACTGCTGGAGAAGGATTTAGAGTGAGACTCCAGGCTCTGACAAGGGGAGTGGGGGGCTGAGACAGCTGCTCCTATTCTGGGGGCCTCCAGGAGGCTCCTCCCATCTCTGGCAGGCCATGAATCCTCCTATGGGAGATACCATACATGGCAGGCCATGAATCCCTTCATGGGAGACACCATACATGAGGCACTGATCACAACGTCTCCTGACAGTCACAGGCTCACATGGCCACCTCTCCTCAGGCCTTAGAGTGTGGGTCCCACTTATAGCCTTATGCACTGACATTAAGCCTGTCTCCTAACAAGAGTACATACCTGCACAGCAGAAAGTTGCTAAAATCACCACAGAGGCCAACTAACCTGGACATATAAACTTCTGCCAGAGTCTCAGCCCTTCCCTGTGCATCTCTGAGGCACTTCCTCATTGGACCTGAACCCCTTTCTTGCTAGGAGCCCTATCTGCTATCCTTTGCTGTCAGCCAGTACCCAGCCCAGAAAATCCCCTGCTTCCTGAGCCAGACAGGAAGACCAAGAGCAAGTGGCAGCACCCAGTCCCCTCCCAGCCACAGGACCCAGAGGGTTATTAGCACTGGAGCGGCAGGGAAGGGGTTGCCACCAAGGCCCAGTTAGGTGCTCTGGTCCTCTCCTCCAAGAACCTGCCTTTGGCAAGGTTGGGAACAAGTGTGCACCCCAATAAACAAGTAAAACCACTATCAGGGCACCTGATCTGTTGTCAGGCCAGGGGGAGAGTGGGAGTACAGAACATAGGACACACAGAACTCCAAACACTCTGTTGACACCAGACAGCAAAACATACAACATGTGCCTGAGAACAACTGAGGCCCTGTCAGCATCAGCACATACTTTGCTGAGGGTCCACAACACCGCACATGAGCTTGGAGGGTTCCTTCCCAGACTTCAAGCCAGACACTATACATGAGGCACTGATCACAACGTCTCCTGACAGTCACGGCAGGCCCCAGAGCCACAGGCACACATGGCCACCTCTCCTCAGGCCCTAGAGTGTGGGTCCCACTTATAGCCAATAGGGACAAACACATGTCTCTCACTAATTCTAAGCCACACAACAAATGTTCCAAAGCCACAACCACAAGAAGACACATGGGCCACAGGAAACTTATAGACAGATACACCATAGCACCTGACAGGTGACAGTATGCCCCCTCCACTGGCATCTGTGCAGCAGGAAAGAAAACTGGTCCATAGCAGTCCCTCCTGGCATGAGCACTCTGTGGCTAAGAGCACAGCAACCTGACCATGATTTCTCCTGAATGGAGATGTCTCCCCCAGAACACTTAGGAAAAGAAGTATATCAGCAAAGTTCAGATATTTCACTCCAACAACACATTCTCTAGGTTTTCAGCCTTGAGTTTTACTCAGCATCACATACAGATGAATACTACAGGTACCATTTATCCCAGGTTTTAACAAGTGCTGCCTGTATGGCACTTGCAAATACACTTCCTTTCAGGCCAGGCTCCCACAACATCCTGACAACTGCCATTAGGACTTGTAATACACAGTGCATGTTCCATAGATGATGAAGGGTGCCTGTGATCCAGGACCCTGCCATCCTGTCTACCTCACACTGGCAGAGCCCTCAGTAATGGCAACAGTATTTTCACACTGATGATTTTCCCCATCATTTCACAAGCACCCTGCTACATGAATGCCCCTGAAATTCCAACTATTAGACTCATAATCTTTCACTTCTCATTCACTACCCTAACAATACAGCACCCAACCAAAGGCAGGAGGAGATGCCTGACACAGGAAAAACAGATAAGGGCACCAATATCAAACTGCTCAGCCGAAACTCCTGCCACCTCCTGATGCTGAGCCCAATCCTGTAAGAGCCTCTTCAGCTGCAGCTCTGAACGGTAAAATCCCCACCTAACGCACCACCACCCGCACACAACCAGACATTCTAACACAGGACCTAGATCCCCTTTAGATACTATATCTTCCCAGGTCCATCACTACCATACCTGAGACTTTAGGTAGCATCTCTTAAGCCCTGGTCCCATCACACACTGGCCTTCAATATGATAGCCAGTGCATGAACTATGTGTATGTCTTCCATGGACTAGGGGAGAAGATAAGTTATGCAGCCACCAGGTGGCTCCTCTTAATCTAGAGCTTGCTCTACAGGACAGGGACCAACTTACCACAGCTGGTACAAAGCAAGAAAGAGAACACAAGACAAAAGTAGGTCTGCAAAAGATCCCAGATTCTTCAGTCTACTGGGACAAACTGGGCCAGCTTCCTGCTCTCCATCACACTCCTGCTATCTCTGCTAGGCCATGCCTTGGGTCTCAGCTGACAATTCTTCTCAGTTCAGAGAGGATACCATCTCCACCACTGGGGCAATGAGCCTATCACTATGGACTGTCCAACAGGCCAGGGTGAGAAGGATAGGCATAAAAATTTTTGTCTGTGTACCTCTGCCTTAGTGCATTAAACATCAGGTCTCTAGGCTCAGGAGTGTGGCTCAGTGGTAGAGCACTTGCCTAGTATACTCATGGTTCTGTGTTTGATTCCAAGCACCAGGGCTGGGGAGATGGCTCAGTAGAATAAGCACTTGCCTGGCAAACGCAAGGGCCTGAGTTCAATCCCCAGTTCCACACACACACACACACACAAAAAAAAATTGGTACCAAGCACCAGCACCACAACAAAAATAAAAGAATACACTTCAGTGCACCTTACACAGACACACTAGTGCATCAGAATGGGGGTGAATTTGAGAATAGGCTCTCCTGGCCCAGATGGAAGATGGAGAGGAGTTGTCTACGCGGGGAAACACCCAAGCTGCGAGAGGGACTCAACGCAGGGCCTGAGGACAGTGGTGCTATAGGTTGTATCTGGAATATCCCCAAAACACTATGTGTTAGGTTTGGTCCACAGGGGGATGCTATTAGGAAGTTGTGGAGTTCATTGGGTACATGAGCTAGCAAGGAATTAGGGAGCCTGTTCTCATCCTCTTCCTCTCTTTGGCTTCCTGGAAGTAAGGTGAACAGTTTTGCTCTACCATACACTCTCATCATAAGCCCAAAGCAATAGTACCAACAGATTGTGGATTGGAACCTCTGTGACTGTGAGCCAAGATAAACCTTTTCCCTGTGTGAGCTGGCTAGCTCGGGTATTTGTTAGTAACACAAAGCAGAATAACGTTCACTGTCTGTATAAAGACACTCCCAATTCATCACAGGCCCAGAGTGTGAGTAGGACCATCAGGGGTCTGCCAGATCCTCATTCAACCCACAGCCCAGGCCCAGGGTGTGAGTGAGACTGCCTGGCGCCCACTAGATCCTCATTTGACCCAGACCCGGCATGTGAGCAAGACTTCTCAAGGCCCACCAGATCCTGATTTGACCCAGATCCCAGGCCCGGCATACAGGCCTGGTGTGGAACTCCGCAGCAGAACTCCCTGCAAAGAGGCTAGAGGCAAGACCTACCAAGCTGATCCAAGAGCAAAACATCTCACCAGAGTGACACAGAGGATTCGCCTCCAAGGGCTGCAGCAGGAAGAAGTGCAGCACAACAACCAGACCCAAGCCACACCCATCCGGAGGAGTTTAAACTTGATAGATCTAAACCTGGTGCTAAGGTAATAACTCTATCTAAGCTCTACACCAAAGGTCAGAGGATAATGCTATTAAAAATGACAAAGAGAAGGAGCAAAATGCATTCTCAGGCCCCAAGCCCACTCAAAATAAATGCAGGAGACACTAGCATAGAAAAAATTGGAAACCACACACCTGAAGGCTCTGAAATAATAGTGTTGAAGTAAAAAAAAACAATCACAGAGAGGTACAGAGGAAATCAGATCAGAAATAATTTCTGAAGTAAAAAAAGAAATGATAATTATAATGAAAGAATAAGGGCTTCTAAAGAAGACACTGATTAAAAAAAAAAAATAGAGAATAGAAAAATGATGGAATCCTTGAATGAGCAATATAGGAAAGAAATAGAATGCATGAAGCAGATTCACAATGATACACAGGAAATTAAAACCTCAATCATAAGATGGCAAATCCATTTGAATGAAAGTGAAAACAGACTTTCAGACTTTAAAGATACCATTGTAGCTAGTGAAAAAGTAAGCAAAGATCTCTTAAAAACAACTAGGATACAGGAAAAAATAATTCAACACCTGCAAGACGATGCAAAGATGAACAATGTGAGACTAACAGGCATTAATGAGAAGGAAGGAGTCAATACAAATGATATAAAAAGAATATGGGCAGAAGTAATAGCAGAAAACTTCCCAAATATGGGGCAACAATCTGACATTCAGGGAACCAAAGCATGTAGAACTCCAAATAACATCAACCCAATTAAATCTACTCCCAGACATATAATAATCAAAATCCCAGAAATTCAGCACTGGAACAATACACTAAAAGCTGCTAAAGAAAAGAAATATCACATTTAAAGGGAAACCCACCAGAATAACAGCAGATTTCTCTTCAAACCATCAAATCAAGAAGAGCATGGGGCAGAGTACTTCAAGTCCTCTATGAAAACAAATTCCAACCCAGACTGATATACCCTGCAAAACTCTCTTTTAATCAAATATAATGGAGAAGTAAAATACTTCCAAGACAAAGAGCTAAAGAATTTCATGATGACAAAGCCAATCCTACAGACTACTAAAAGATGTTCTAGAGAGGGAGCAAAATGACCACAACTCCCTGAATGAGAATGGAAAGAACCCACCAAATAGGGCAAACAATTAAACATAAGAGAAAAAGAGGTATACAACAGCAGTCTTTCAGTTATTCTTTTGTATACAGCAGCAAAATATTGCCATAAACATACTCTACAAATGGTCTTCCCCTGCACTCCACCTGGGAATAGAGGGTGGAGATCAAGGAAATAGGAGTAGCTCGGTCTCACAAGTGACACCTGGCCACCAGTAAGTGTCATGGACACTGACCAGGTCCATGACATACTAGAACTTTGTGCAACATCCTATCCTCAAACTGTTAGAAGTGATGGTCATTTATTTGCCATTCCATTATTTATCTTATGTTTCTTTCTTAATAATTCTTTACTATCATGAAAACTTTTTCTTAGTACAATTGTTTCAAACCTTTAATTAATATTTATAACTTTCTGAATATTGTTTTATCTTAATTTTTGTTTTAAGATTTATACTATATCTTTGACTTACAATCTAATTAAAAGACATAGTATGATATTTTCTCCTAATATTAGAAACTTTTAGGGTCGGGAGATGGCTCAGTGGAGTAAGCGCTTCCCTGGCAAGAGCAAGGGCCTGAGTTCAATCCCCAGTTCCACAAAAAAAAAATAAATAAAAATAGAAACTTTAAAAAATATATTTTCCCAAAAAAATAAATAAATAAAATAAAATAAAAAATATATTTTCATTTTCCATTGACTTTACATTACTTCCTTGTCTTTTAAACACACACACGAAAAATATATGTGTATAACCCAACCTAAGATTCATACTGTTTCATAGAAATCTTTAATGACCTTTGAAATGGGTTCACCTAATATATTTTACACAGTCCTGCATAACTATCATTTTGAGAGCTCTTTATACTTTATCCCGGACTGTAATTCTTGCCCTCTGAATTATGTTCTTTGTTATTTCCTATATGCTGCATCTGGAGGTAATAGAACATTTCGAGTTTGTATAACTGGAAAACACTTTACTTTTAATTTTCAAAGGTATGTTGGCTAAGTATAAAATTCAAAGAGGACAGATCTGTTTTTTTCTTTCATTCCTTTAATTAGTCTAGTTTCTTACACACTCGGTCTTTTTTCTTTTTTCTTTCTACTGTGGAATAAGATGCTATTCCACAGCATCTTATAGCTAATTTTTTTATGTATATGCTTTAATGAATTTTTTCCTTTACAATAAGTTTTGGACAATTTCATTTTTGTGTATCTTGGTATGATTTTATTCAAATTTCTTGAGCAAAAGGATCATTTTTCTTGGAAATGTGGTTTCATAAGTTCAACTAAATTCAGAAATTTTAAATCTTTAAATATTTATTGCTTATGCCCTTCTACTTTGAGAAATCTAATTATATGAATATAAGTTTCTTGATTTTGAACAAAAATAATCTTATAAACTACGAAAAACAATAAAAAATTAAAAAATAAAGACAGTCCCAGCTACAGCCATGAGACAGACCTGATGAAGGACATGCTTTATATACTCAGGAATGTGGAATTCTGTTTTGACTTTGTGTTTTAGAGACAGGATGTGGTTGATTGACCCAGCCAGACTGAATCAGCCTGCTGGGTGTGGAGGGCTCACCTGAGGATTGTTGCCAACAACATAAAAAGGAGAACTGGAGAGGGAAAGGGGGGCTGTTGGTTTACCTTGAGGAGCTTGTCATGTTGGCTTTCCTGATATGAGCCTAGCTGTTATCACTGGAGGAGCTCAGGACCTCACTGCTGCTGAGGATGGCTATGGATAGCCCTTACTTTCAATGTCACTTCCTGGCTCCAGTACAGATTCCTCAGCCTGCTAGCACAGGTCATTCATCTCACTGGAACAGATTTTCCATGTGGGTGGGTGGGTGCATGCGTGTGCGCGTGTGTGTGTGTGCACGTGTGCGTGCGCGCGCGCTAGAAATCAAACTCAGGGTCTCATACTTGCCGGCAGGAACTGTACCACTGAGCTAAATCTCCAGCTCCTGGCAGTGCTCCCACTACTGACTTTTGGGCCTTCTCAGTACAGATCCTTGAAACAGACTTGCATGAGACATTGTCATGGGCTCTAGGTCTTCAGCTGGACTCACACAGGGCACTGCTGTAGAATGTAGGTTCTAATTTTTAGTCTTTAGTGTATGGACAGACTTCTCACACGATGAATATTATAAAATAATCCTATAAATTAATGTCCTGAATTAAATTGTTTCCCTTATAAGCCCCAACCACAACACAGGGTCTCACTATGTAGCCCAGGCGGGCCTTGAACTTGCAATGATCCTTCTGTCTCAGTCCCCTGAATGGTAACATTACATAACCAGAAGTAAATAAAGTTCTTTAACCAGAGTCCAGTAACACCATGATGAAGACAGAACACTGTTCTATAGTCACTGAGAACAGAGTTCTCAAGGCCAACAAGAAGCCCAGGAGCAACTGAGGCCAAGAGATCTCTGACAAGAGCAGCCCTAGGCAGTACCCACCTGCCCACTCCTTAACATATGCCTTGCTCTGAGCTCCTTTCCCCTATATTAGATGCTTTCCCTCCACTACCACAACCTGCCTCCTCCTCCTCCTCATAGCTGTACTGGCCATGCCTGATCCTGATCACCACTGGGCCCTGAAGCTTTGCTGTGGGCTATGTATGGCAGTCTGAGAAAGGTCTGCTGGCCAGACCTGAACACCCTAGCCCATCACCCAGCAGCAAATAAGAACCTCAGAGCTTGTGCAAAGAAAGGAAGACATGAAAGAGGCCTATACCTTCTGCTTCAGGATGCTCAGATATATGTGGTGATGGAGGCTTGGGGGTCTATATCCAGATAACTGCAGAAGTATCACAAAAAGTGAGAAAGGACAAGACCACCAAGGTCCCATAGCCCTCAACAACCCTGTGCATAGGCCTATCAATTAAATAATAATGCTGCTACACTTGCTAATATAAACCATTCTCCTTGACATAGCCCTGTATTAAGATGATGTCTGAAAACACAGCACTCCAGGGTATCAGCTCTCCTCCTGAAGCCACCGAATGGGCACTGAATACTGGGCACTCCAGCCCCACCATACCTCTGCCTGTCCCAGAGGACCAGAACTCACTTCCTCAGCAGCCAGCACCAGGGAGAGGCAGCACAGTCCTCTGGCATAAGGAGCCTAACCAGGGTTCTAGAAGGTTCAACAGCCACAAGGTACATGTTCTACCTCAAGAACTGAGGCCAGGTATGCTGGCCTAGAGAGGTCAGCAGGGGGAGGCCAGACACGTGGGCTGGCAGGGGCTGGACTTCTAGTTTCTGACACAAATGAGGGCAGGCTATGAAGAAGGACAATGACACAGCAGCACATGATCCTGGTTCACACTATCTTAGTCATCCCTTGTGGCCACTAGCTGAGAAGCCAGCCCCAAATACCTCCTAATCATGGCCATGCTTGCCTCCCTCCTCCAGGGAGGAAGGGTAGGGGGGTAAGGGGTTGTGTGCTACCCACAGGGTCACACTCAGCCAGATTCCCACACAGGGCTCACTGTGTATGCCACCCCAGGTCCCTCAGTCTGGGTTCCAGGAGCATAGTAATCACTTTTGTTAATCTGGCTTCAGATTCTGCTAAATCAATCTAAAAGGCATGCAAGAAGAGCCCAATCTACAGGGCTTGGTGGAAGGCCCCAAAGATGCTTCAAAAGCCAAGTGCTAAGCTGGAGTAGTGTTTCTGCCCAGGCCATCCCACTGGGCTGCAGCTGTCTGGACACATGTGGAAGCTCTGCTGGAAGTTGTTCCTCTTGCATATTCCAACCCTTGCTGCCTTAGAGCCCATTCAGAGTGCAGTACAGTCTCTGGGAGACAATGGTTCAGCAGGTCTGTAACTCTGGGGCCTTGTTACAGAGAGGACAGCCCAGAGACTCCAGCCAGAGCACAGCAGTTGCAGCAAATGCTCAGCTCTCTGTTGCTTCCCAACATTGAGTGAATGTCTACTGCATGACACACATTGAGACTCAAAGGATAAGCCCCAAATCTTAGGACTGAAAGGATGGCAGCTAAAGAAAGCCAACTCAACTTCCAAGGCAGAAAACAGCCATGGCCTGTACCACAGGAGAATGGGCTGATATTGAAAGACCTGAGCCCGGGAGGAGGTGTCAACCAGCTCCTAGAAATCCTTGTCTGCCCTGACTACAAGTGGGGATCCTGGGCCCAGACCAGAGGGCTAGGAGTCCCTCCATCTCCAGACCACAGGAGAAGCTCATGGAGAAACAGAAAAAGGACCACATGTGTCCAGAGCTCAAACACATCTTCCTCCTCCTCTACCCTAAGGAACACCAAGACAGACTGATGACAGTGGCTCAGACACCTGATAGCTCACCTGAAGCCTTCCCAAGCACCAAGCTCTCTGCACTGATCACCCAACCGCTCTGCACTGATCACCAACACCTGGCTCACTGCAACCCCAAACAAAGAAGCCAGAGTAATAACTGCATCCTGGCTGCTCGATTAGCTCCTTCCTTAGAAGGAAACCACACTTTCCCCTCACTGTCCTCCTAATTGGCCTCACACATCAGAGAAGCTTGTCCCCAAAACTTGTCATCTGGCCAGCCTACAAATGCTTCTGGGAAAACATCCAGGTCAGCACTTGCAGGTCCCCAACTCTGATGCCAGGTACAGGTCAGCAATTTGAAGTATGCACAAACTGCCCACTTCTCCATCTTACGCATCAGCCTCCTCCACAGCCCTGCGAGGACACCAGCAGGCATGCTGACAGGTACAATGCCCACCAACAGGATCTGAAACAAGGCCAAGCCAAGGCACAAAGGGTGGGTAGGGGCCAAACAATAAAGGCTTTTCAGCCACAGGCAAATTATTCCCTCCGTAGACCAGAGGCTCAACTACAGAGGGACCCGACATTCACTGCATGCCTATTTAATAAGCTCTTCCTCCAATATGAATTGCTAAATAAAAATTTTAAAAAGCCAAGCCACTGAAGAGGGCTGCTCTCCCTACTTGCTGTGATTGGCTCTGAATCTCCGCTAGAACCTTCGAAAGCACACTACCCCAATTAAGCAATGACACTCACATAACCACGACTGAAATGTACAGAAGTACAGCTTTTTTTGAAGGGCAATTTGGTACTAGCTATCAATTTCAAATGTGCATATCTTTTGAACCAAGAATTTCACTTTTAAGATGTTATCCAGCCAACACATCACCGCTTATTGAGGGGGAAAACATGCCAACCACCTGACTGTCCCTGAACAGGTTACTGAAGGAAGTCAGTGTCCACCCACTCAATGGACTGTGCAGCTATTCAAACAACTCAACAGCACTATTTCTGCTCGTGCAGAAAACTGTCAAAAATTAAGTGGAGGGTAGGGATGTAGCTCAGCAACACAGCACCTACCTGGCAAACAAGAGGCCCTGGGTTCAATTCTCAATACAAAATAATTTTTTTAAAAAACATTGCATAATAAATAGCTTAACCTGCAAGAGCTCATATGTGCACACACTTCTAGAAAGACACCCGGGAAACCTAGCAGGCCTGTCCTAGAAATACAGTCTGGGGCAACCATCAGTTATACTGCTTCTGAACGGCATCCCTGACCTAACCAGAAGACAATATTTTAAGCCAAGGAAGCTGTAACATGTGCTCTGGGGAACACACCTGGGGGGTGGTGAAGGCACTTCTCATTTCATCTGCCCAAGTTTACTATCTGCATGGCTTTTGTTTTGCTATGGTACTGAGGATCAAACCAGGAGTGTGGCTGGGGATATATCTCAGTGGAATAGCTCCTGTCTGGCAGGCATGAAGTCATGAGTTCAAGTCCCAGCACCAAAAACAAAACAAAACAACAACAAAAAAAAAAAACCCACAAGACTGCTTTAACAATGATAAATCCCTAGTCCTTTTTAGTATTTTTAATTAGACAAAGTCATACTAGGTTATCAACTTGCCCCAGCTGGGCTTAAACTTGTACTTCTACTGCTTCGGTCACCCAGAGTGCTGAAATTACAGGTATGCACCACCACTCCTGGTTGCTTGTTTTGTTTCTAGTCAGGCATATGAAATTCCCTGACCTTCTGCATTGAGTCTCACATGATACTACACGATGCCATCTGCATAGTGCCGGTGATACACTCGCAAAGTCCTTGCAAATACTGGCTTGGACCAAGGCATCAAAGGCCTCCCAGGAAATGCTGGCTTCCTATGGCCTTTGACAAGATCAAGGGATGAGCTCTTTACCAAAACCTTGTCCTCTCCCAGCCCAGTCCAAGTCACCTTGTAAGGGCTTTGCACCATTTACACATCAGCTTTATTGGGCATAATCTGCACCCACTTGGGGCCAGGGGATTAACTTAGTGGTTAGTGCCTGCCTGGCAGACATGAGATCCTACATTTGATTCCTGATACCCACACTCCCCCATAAAAAAAGATTCCTAATAACAAAGTTAATAATACACCCACACTAACATTCTCAATGCAAAGGTACAGTGTCATAAATTCTGATACACACCAACAGACACAGCACACCACCAATCAGAGCCTAGCTCTGAACTCAAGACATCTGATTTGCTCTTTACTACTACAGGTCAGCCTTTATACTGTCTAGTAAGTGGAGTCTACAGTACAATCTCAAGCTCAGCTTCTCTCACTCAGCAAGAAAGACACTCAGCAACTGTCTGCTCCTCACTGCCTGGCAGTTAAGTACTCGATCATGCTGACACCATGGTCTGCTCAACCCTCCACATATCAACAGACATCGGAGGCCATGCTTTTACTTCTCTGGGTTAAATATCTAGGAATGGAATCCCTGGCTTTAAGTGTACAAAGCGGCGCCAGACCATTTCCCAACAGCAAGGAGATGTGGTTGTTCCCTATCTCTGCCAACAGTTGGCAGGGTCAGTGCTTTTAATTTTAGGCATTTTATGGGTTTGTAGTGGTATTTCCCCGAGCTTAATTTTATTTCCCTAATGACTAATGATACAGATTGTCTTTTCATGTCCTTACTTAACATGCATGTATCTTTCTTTATGATGCTATCTCTTCAAAGTTGTTTATTCTTTTTAATCTGGTTACCTTATTGACCTGTGAGAATTCTTGATATATGCTATAAACAAATCTTCAGTCAGATATACATACTGCAAGTTTCTTTTTTCTGATTTTTTTTTTTTTTTTTTTTTTTGAGACAGTGTTTACTATGCAACTCAACCAAGCTGGACTTGAGTTGATGGGGATCCTCCTGCCTCAGCCTCCTATGTTCTAAGACTATAAGCATATGCTACCATATCTATCAACCACAAACATTTTTTTCCACATCAATGGGGTCCATCTTTCACTTGCTTCTGTCTTATGAGAGAAAAAGTTTTTCATTTTAATGAACTTCAATTTATTGAGTTATTTCATGAATAATTCATGCTCTGTGTCCTACACCAAAGCTTCCAGAAATTTTTACACATAGGTCTATGCCTATTTTGAGTTATAATTTTCTGTCTGAGATGTTAGGGCTCATACCTTTTCCATACTGATAACTTGTTTTACCATCATTTCCTGTTTTATCTTCATCCCACTGAATCATGATAATTTTGAAAAAAAAAAATCAATTGACACCATATTTTTAGAATATTTCTGAACTTTTCTTCTGCTCCACTGACTTCCCTGTCTATAATTATACCAATACCACATTGTCTGAATAACTTTGGTACCTGGTCTTAAAATTCCCAGTATAAGCACTCTTTTTCTTTTTCAAGATTGTTACAGCAATTCTGGGTCCTGAATGTTTTAATACAAACTTTAGATATTGGTTTGTTGAGCCCTACCAAAGAAAAACCCGCTGACTCTGAGACTGTGTTAACTGTACGGATTTCTTTGAGCATACTGCTATCTGAACAATATTGAATCTTGCATTAAATAAATATTGTATCTCTGTGATACCTAAAACATATTTGGTCTTTCTTACTGTCTCCAGGCTTATAGTCTCTAAAACCCTTGCAATGTTTAGAGTGGTAAGTGCTTTGTCTGCCAACAAGAGGGCTTGTGACTGGTAGCACCCAGTTGCTTCAGAACAGGGCTGGTCACCACAAAGACCAAGGCAGGTCAGAGGGGTGAGATTTTCAGTCTCTGATAAGAAGACAGAGTTGGCCCAATGACTAATGATGTAACCAACTATGCCTATATTAGGAATCCCCTGTCAAAGACAGAGTCTGTGGGACACAAATATAGATCAGTAGCACAGAACCTGCCTGGCAAGCTACAGAGCATGAGTTTGATTTCTGGTACCAAAAAAACCCCCAGGATCCTTAAGAGCTTTTCGATGAAGGCTCCTAAAGGGTGCTATCCAGGAAGGCATGGGAGCACTGCATCCCACATACCTGTCACATGCAGCTCCATCTGGCTATACATCTGGATTTTTCATAATATCCTTTCCAATAAATGGGTGAATGAAATAAAGTGTTTTCCTGAGTTCTGTGAAGCACTCTACAAACTAATATAACCCAAGGGCTAGATTCTGGGAATCCACTCCAAAGCAGTTGGTCAGAAGTATAGGTGAAGATCTGTGACTGACATCTGAGGTCCACCTTTGTGCCCAAGCCCTCACCCCAAGAAGTGGACTACAACTCCAAATAAGACACTGTCTGAACTGAATTGTAGGACACTCAGCTGGCGTCAACAGGAGAATTGCTTGCTGTGTGGAAAAAACCCACATCTGGTGTCAGAGTGCTATGTCGAGTGAGTAGTGAAGAGCTGAAGGAAGAGAGTTTATTTTTTCCTCTTACAGTTTCTCCCCATTTTCCTATATTATTAGGTCATCTTTAATTACTGTCAGCTGCATCTTATGAATTTCAGAGAACAGATCTTAAACATATTTTGTTAAATTTATTCCTAAGTATTTTGTTCCTGAAGCCATTGTAAACATTATGTACTTCCAATGGTTTATTGCTAGAACACAAAAATATGATAATTTTTGCATATTGTTCCTATAGCCTGTGACCCTGTAACCCTCACTAATTAGTCCAGCTAGACGTTTATTGACACCTTAGGAAAGCCTACATACTTGCACTGCTTCCTAGTAGAGACAGTTTTATTCTAACAAGTCCAAATTTTTTTATGTGCTTACACAGGTGGGGACTTATAGAACAATGAGTGAGATGGGCAGGATACACAGCCTTGCCAGGGCTGGGGCAGAGGTCATCCTTGCCACCTGTATAAAGAGAGTGGTGAAGACACATGGCCTCACCTGGCCCCCAGAATTGGGACAGAAGTCAACCTGACACCTACTACATTAACAGAGTAGTGATAAGAACACTAGGCTTCCCTAGCAAGTACAAAGGCCTGAGTTCAATCCCCAGTTCCACCAAAAGAAAAAAAAAAAAAGAACACTAGGGCTTCCTGGTCCCCAGGGTCAGTCCCTCCACCTACAAAATGAGCCAACGTCATGAGAAGACAGAGCATCATCTTTTCCCATCTGTATGATAGTCACCCTACTTACCTGGGGCATCCCCTTCTTTTCCTCATGTGCTAAGAATCCTCAATCATGAATGTCAAGTTTTGCACAAAGGCTTCCTCTACTGCTCTCCTGAGATACACATCTCAACCTTCATTCTACCAAGATAGTTGGCTTTTTAAAGGGCAGCACTTCACATTCTTGCAATAATTTCACTTCTGGCTCCTTCCTCATCCTCACCACACCCCTCCTATCCTCACACCATCCAGTCCCCCAGGCAGTCCTACCCAGGCTGCTATCTGTCCTTAGTCATCCATTTCCCATACTTTATAACACATTGCCCAGAGATCATGCTTCTACAAGACTGGGTTCTTCATCTTGCCACAATCAACACTCAAGGCTTGGGGCCGGGGAGATGGCTCAGTGGAATAAGCGCTTCCCTGACAAGCACAAGGGCCTGAGTTCAATCACCAGTTCCGGAAAAAAAAAAAAAAAAAAAAAAAAAAACTCAAGGCCCCCCAGAACTAGCAGAAATAGGAGGCCACAACTCCCAATTGGCAGTGCTCCATGGCTACCCCCAGCCACAGTACCACACACAATTACCATTCCTCCCTCCCTGTTATATTCCAGGTCATAGAGTCACATCTGCTCCTGGCCTACATGATCCTCTGTACTGGCAACATCCTGGTAGACAAACCTATCCACCACCAGCTGATCGCATGAGAATGGAAGGACCTGTCCATCCACTGGCCCACATGACCCCATGTTTGGGTCACACAGGTTAAACAGTCCCGTCTCCCCCTGCCTGTATGACCCTACATGCTGGCCTTGCCTCTTGGCCAGTCAAGGAAGCATGGCCCACTGCCTTCCCCATGGTTACCCCAGCTGATGTACCCCAGCCAACTTGCTCATCCACCTCTGGTCTCTTAAATACACAAAACCAAACTGGGGAAAAGCAGCTACTGTCACATGTAGGGAGGCTGGTGGTAGGCAGAGCACTGCGGCCAATCTAGACCTGAGGTCCCACAGCCCCTGAGATTCTCAGGGAAGTTAGGCCCTGTTCTCAGACAAAAGGCCAGCTAAAAGTACTGTTGTAAATAACCAAAGAGCACAGATCCGGGGAGATACCCAGAAAGGCTGGTCAAGGACAGGACAGGCAT
>PVKA01009860.1:0-66614 GCA_004027165.1 Ctenomys sociabilis
AAATAATGAATGTGAGTCCATTATACCTTTTTTTTTTTTTTTTTCCTGGTACTAGGAATCATACTCAGGATCTTGTACTTGCCAGGCAGATATTTATGCCCCTGAGCTATATATATCCTTGCCCCAAGAGTCCATTATACATTTGTTCTATGTGTTGCTTGTCAGAATGTTGATCTTTTTTATTTCAGATAGAGCCTTGCTATCTCAGGGTGGCCTAGAACATAGACCTCCTACCTCAGAGTCCTTCAGTCCTAGGATTATAAGTGTGTGCCACCATGCCCAGCTAGGTCATGAATAATACTGTAAGGACTAGTGTAGAAACAGGAAGCCAGTGTAGACAGAGAAGGGGAGCTGCTTAGAAAAAGCAGTCAGAGGAATCTGTGGCAAGGTGATGCTGGCACTAGCACTGAAGGATGGCATTCAAGGTAAGGCCCTTTTCTGGCCACCCAGCACAGGACAGGTGGTTTCCCTACCTCTTTCAAAGCAGTCCACACTTTTTCTTGCTGAGCTGCATGTTGTCCTCCTCTGGGAAAGCAAGCTTCCTGGGCCAGGACACAGCTCAATGCCTCAGTAACTGAAACTCACCTCATTGTGCTGATAGCAACTGTTTCTTAAATGACAATCCAGAAGTGGCTCTTTGGTTTTAAGTGCCAGAGCCTGCCTTGGGCTGTAAGCTGGCAATGTGACAGGGAGGTGAGTGGGAGGGAAAAGAGTCATTTGTCACAAGGTATGGCCTTTTTTTAATGGGGACTATGAAAATAAGAGGGTTTTTCTTTCTTTCTTTTTTTTTCTTTTCTTCTTTTGCATTACCAGGGATTGAACTCAGAACCCTGTGCTTACCAGGCAAGCACTTATTTTACTGAGCCATCTCCCTGACCTTATGTAGCTGAAGGGTGAAGGAAACAGCTCAGTGGCATAAGAGCCTGCCTGGAGTATGCAAGGTCCTGAGTTTGGTCCTTGATACCACAAAAACAAAACAAAAGAAAACCTATGCAGCTGATATTCTTTTTTTTTTTTTTTTTTTTTTTTCCGGAACTGGGGATTGAATTTAGGCCCTTGCATTTGCCAGGGAAGCGCTTATTCCACTGAGCCATCCCCCCAGCCCCAAGATGTATGGTTTTCTTCGCAATGAGACAGGTGAAAAGATCAGATTTCATTATCTAGAAATCTTTCTGCATGAAAAAAGTACATTTATGTCTCAGTTGAATAAGTGCTTCCCTGGCAAGCACAGGGTCCTGAGTTCAATTCTCTGGTTCTGCAAAAAAAGAAAAAAGTACATCTACAAATGTGTATGTAAATATATGTAAGTGCATGCATATTATGACTATGTGTGTGTGCGTGTGCACAAACACACACACACACATATATACACATATATACAGTATATAGTTTAAAAAAAGTTAATGGCTTCTCTTTAATGGTAATACGCCTTCCTTCATTTAGCTTTTCTGGGAGAAAAAGTTTAAGCAATAAATAAAAAATAAAAATAAAGGAGTACAGGGACCAGGGATTTAGCTTAGTGGCATAACACTTGCCAGGCAAGCATCAGGTCTCTGAGTTGAATTCTTGGTCTCCTCCCCCCAAAAAGAGCCTGTACTAAGTACAGAATGTTCAAAAAAGTCAAAGGAAAGCTAGGCACAGTGGCATAGATCTGTACTTTCTGCATTCTTGGAGGCAGAATATTTGCAAGTTCAGTCTGGGAAACTTTAGGAATTATAAGATCTTGTTTCAAAATAAAAAAAATAAATAGAAGCTGAGTGTAGTGGCATTTACCTATAATCCCAGTACTCAGGAGGCTGAGGTGGGGCATAGCTATGAGTTTATGGGATACACAGTGAAATCCTGTTTCAAAAAAAATTGAAAAGACTAGTGTTGTAGCTCAGTGGAACAGTCCTAGTTTGAATCTCCAGAATTACAAAACAAAACAAAAAACAAGGTTGGATGTGGTAGCACATGCCTAAACTATAGCACTCAGGCTGAGGCAGGAGGATCACCACGAGTTCAAGGCCAGGCTGAACCTCATAGGGAGATCCTGTTTCAAAAATCTCCCAAAATTATCTGGCATTGTGGCACATGCCTGTAACACCAGCACTTAGAACACTGAAGCAGGAGAATTGTTATGAATTTGAGGCCAGCTTGGGTTACAAAGTGAGTTCAAGACCAGCATGAACTGTTTAGTGAGATCCTGTCTCCTTGTCCCAGGCAGGCTAATGACAGCAGCTGGTCCTCTGCATGTGCCAGCACTGAGCCAGGGTCTTTTTTTTTTTTTTTTTTGGCGGAACCGGGGATTGAACTCAGGCCATTACACTCAGAAAGACAAAAAAAAAAAAAAAAAAAAAAAAAAAAAAAAAAAAAAAAAAAAAAAAAAAAAAAAAAAAAAAAAAAAAAAAAAAAAAAAAAAAAAAAAAAAAAAAAAAAAAGAAATCCAAGAAACAAAAAAAAAAAATTCAGTGCTAAAGTATAGACTATAACTTAATCAAATCAATAGTCGAATGTTTGTCTAATATCTGTATGCTCCTGAGTTTGTTCCCCAGGTCTGCCAAAGGAAAAGAAAAAAAGAAATTCGCCTGGGTTTGATGGCTCACTTGTAATCCCAGCAATGGAAAATTTGAGGCAGAATTCTGAGTCTGAGGTCCATCTGAGCTACATATGGAGGTCGAAGACCACTCTAGCTCAACCATCTCAAGAAAATAAATCAGAGAATATGCCAGCAGAAGAGGCCCATCCCTGTAATTCCAGTACTTGGGAGGCTGAGGCAGGAGGATCACAGCAAATTTGAGGCTAGCCTAGGCTATATGATAAGATCAAGGCCAACCTTTACTGCATAGCAAGAATGTGTCTAAAAAAGAAAAAGAAAAAAGGGAGACTCATAAAAGTGGTAATGTTAGTTCACAGAGGATTTGGAAAGTAGTTTAGCTGGTCCTGGTCAATAATAGCTCAGATAGTTTCATTTGGAAATGTTACCCCCCCCCCTTCTGTGTTGTACAGGTTACTGGGGATGACAGAGAGATATTATTATTATTATTATTTTATTTTTATTTTTTGGCAGAACCAGGGATTGAACTCAGGCCCTTGCACTTTCCAGGCAAACACTTATTCTACTGAGCCATCTCCCTGGCCTGAGATACTATGTTTTAAGAAAGTACTGGCCAGGTGTGCTGGCACAGACACCTGTAATTCCAGCACTCAGGAGGCTGAGGCAAGAGAATCCCCATGAGTTCAAGACCAGGCTTGGCTACATAGTTAAACGTCAAACTGAACTGCATAGGGAGACCCTGTTTCAAAAGTAAACAAGAAACCAAACAAACAAAAAACAAAGAATAAAATAGATAATAATGACACTAAAGTATGTATGTATTTAAGAAAAAAAATTAAAAATATAAAAATACCATTCTAAGTGCTTCCCTGGTAAGCACAAGGGCCTGAGTTCAATCCCCAGTTCTGCCAAAACAAACAAACAAACAAAAAAACATTTTGTAGATTTTTGGATGTATTTTGTTTCTCCATGAATCAGTATTTTAAGTATATCTAGTACACACAATTATGTATTTCTTTTTCTTCATGTTGGCTCAACATCATTCACAAATATCTAGTTTTTAGACTTCCAAGACAGTCTTAAATTTACCAGGCTGGCCTTGAGCTGGAACTCTTTTTGACTCAGTCTCTGAAGTATCTGGGATTACGTGTTTGCCACCACCCAAAGTTTCTTTTTCAGATTTCTAGATCATAAAATGATCTTATAGCATTTTATGTAGGTGGTGCACATTTGAAATCCCAGCACTCTGATAGCTGAGGCAGGAGGAATGCCAAAAGTTTGAGGGCAGCCTGGGCTACAGAGTGAGTTCAATGCCAGCTTAAACTATAAAGCAAAAGTTGCAGAACCAGGGATTGAACTCAGGCCCTTGTGCTTGCCAGGCAAGCACTTACTCTACTGAGCTTTCTCCCTTGCCCCAAACTGCAATATATCCTTGGCTCTGAAACTACAGTAATTTTTATTTTGTTAAGAAAGTTACCTTATCGTTGGGGATATAGCTCAGTGGCGTAAGTGCCTGCCTGGCAAATTCAAGGTCCTGAGCTTGATCTGGGTATTCTCCCTGAAAAAAAAGAAAGAAAGAAAGAAAAAAAATAAATAAATAAAAGAACAAAGAAAGTCACCTTATATAGTTTTATCTGGTATTTCTTTGAAGAGTAGTTCACATTTTGTTCCCAATAGCTCCTTCAAATAGTGAATCTTCTGCTCAACTCTATTTGTGAAATATCTTTTTTCTTCACCAGTGTTTGATGTCTCCTTTTTCCACATATATTTGTTACCTCCTGTTTTATCCATTGTGCTCTTAAAATTTCTAAGATGTTCCTAGGCTTCCTATTCTGTTTTTTGGTCAGTACCATACTGAATTGTCTACAATAGCTTTATAATTTAACATTTGTCAGAGGAAGTCTACCCTCATTTCATTGTATTTTGTTTCTAAGAGGATAAAATGATAGCTGCTTTTGGCTATTTATTCTCCTAAGTGAACTTGTTTTTTTTTCTTCCTGGGATCGAACTCAAGACCTTACACTTGTCAGGCAGGGACTTAGGCTGCAAGCTATCTCCCCAACCCTCTCCTAAATGAACTTGGAGCCTTTTTAAAGTCTAATAAACGTTCTGTTGGGATTACAGTAAGCCTACACACTGATTAGGAAAGAATGGTCGCATAATTAGCCTCCGTGATGAGTGACTACATTGAGTTTCAATCTTGGCTGAAGAGAGGGGACAACTTGCCTATAAAGCAATTTTGGGCTCTTTTGGATTTGTGGTGTGCTCAACTTGTTTGGTGTTCAAAGGAGGGAGAGGTACAGTAAACTACTCCTCGGAGAAGGGGCCATGGGTCACACCTGTCCCTGCCCCTTGAAGCCATCCAAATGAAGGCCATAAGTCTGGGTCCCAGAGGGCTAGTCTGGGTGCGCCTCTTGACCTGGGGCCTGACTGGGGCAGCGGCCACCAGCCACGGGAAGGAGCTGGCTGAGTGAAGCTTGCTCAGGACATCTGTGCCCTCTAGCAGGTAGGGGCAGTCAGGAGGATGTGCAGTCTCATGGGAGCCCCCAGGCCAGGGGTTACAGGAAGTCCCCTCTACGATCCAAACAGCATAGGCTTTCCAAGCCATAGAGCCTGCAGTCCTCAGGACTTGGAGACTGGGGCCACTGCAGGGTCGCAGAGGAGGGGTGTGGAGGGGTCGGGGAGGTGGGGCACAGGCCGCTAGGGGTCCTGACCCGGGGCTCTAAGGGGTCAGGGTCAGACTCCAAGGGGTCAGTCAGTCTTGATTTTGGGGTCTTGTTATGGGCGTCCGTGTTGGGGCCAGTTCTACCCAAGGAGCTATGTGCCCGAATGTGGTCCGGGCTAAGTCGCAATCTTGTTCTGGCTCCTGGGTTGGGGTCCCCGGCTCCTCCTGCGCACCCTTCCCCCACGGAGCAGCTAGCCAGCCCCCCCCCAACCCAACCCGCTACGTTCGGCTAGCAGACCGCTTGACGGCCACAAACCCGTCCCCAAGACCTACCCCAAGTAGGCCCCGCCCAAGCCCCCTGGCCCCGCCCCACCGCTCGCCCATTCAGATGTGGGTCAGGGGTGAGCAGGCGGCGCCGACGTCACAAGCTTCCAAGATGGCGCCGGGAGGGCGGCTGTGAGCGGCGCTCGCGGCGCGCTGGGCGGGGAGCCGAGCCGGGCCGGCGGCGGGCGGACGGGGCGGGCGCGGGCAGCGCGGGCCGGGCGCTGAGGACGAGGAGTCGTGGGCAAGGCCGGCCGGCCGGCGGGCGGAGCACCGCCGCCGACGCACACGAGGTGAGGGGCGGCCCGGCGGTAAGGGGGGCGCGGGCCGGGGCCGCGGGCGGGGCGCGCCCCCGAGGAGAGGGGCGTGGGCGCGCGCGCGCCCGGACGACGTGGAGTTGTGCGCGTGGGAGGGCGCGCGTGCGCGTCAGCCTGAGCTGGCTGGGGCGCACGCGGGACCCCTGGAGGGCTCTGGCTTTGTGCCCCGGGTGCCCCGCGCGCTGGGGCTGGCGCGAGTTGCGGGGAACCCCAGGTACAAAGCCCCCGGGGCTGCGCCAAGCCCTTGCGCGGGGCTGCGGAGCGAGGTCGGCGGGCGAGCGGGCGCCGGTTCTTTGTGCCTTTTCATTAGCAATCTAATCCGAACTGCGTCGGGCGAGCTGCACTGCCTGACAGGCGGGCGGGCTCCCATTATGCAAACGGCCCTGTGCCCGCGGCTGCCCCTCTCTGGAGGATTTTGCGATTTCCCGAAATGCGGCCCTTTTCCCCTTGCTCCCTTCTCTGCGGGAAGACTGGCTGGGGTAGAGGAAGGGGCAGAGTCGGACCTGGAGGGGCCGATCGTAGAGGGCCAGCTTTTGAGCCTGGTGGGCTCACTGCCCTGCCCCCAGATCTCTTGTAGGCAGCCGCTTGGCAGGAAGAGAGATGGGCTTGGGGGGAGGGGGTCGGCTGGCAGGGGGAAGGGACGGGCAAGTTAAGGGAGGGCGCTGAGGGGCCCCAGCTTGTCACTGTTTATCTTCCAAGATGGTTCATATTCATACAGGTCTGAGTGTGTGTGTTTGGGGAAAATGCCTCTGGGGGGGGCAGTGACTTAAGACGGAGTGGAGGGAATGAGGCCAGATAAAGCTCCCAGCGGCCCCACCCAGAACAGCCTGGGACAGCGTGGGGACTGGAGCCCAGTGCTGATTTTGACTGGCTGGAGTGGTGTTGGAGTTATTTATCCATGTCTTCAATCACCCCTGATGTCTCTAGTGCCTTTTCTAGTAGAAATTGCCAACCACATCTGGAACGCTATCTCCTGGCCCCTCACCCCCCCAACAGCAGGAGGTAATCCAGGGAGGCCACCCCTCTGACATATGTGCTGGGGGGGAGGGGCAGAGACATGCCCATAGGAATCCTGTGGTGTGTTGTTGTAGACTAATATAGGGATTGCTGTGCCACCCCCACAAACCGGGGGAAGGGGAACTGGTAGGTAGTGAAAGAACCTCAAGGACTAGATTCAGTTTGGGACTACCCACCAGGGACTATGGATGGAGAGATGCCACTGGTTTGCCCAAACCCAGGACCTTTCTGGATCTTGCTTCTATTGCTCCCTGGCTTCTGGTTTTACTCCTGTCCTCTATGCATCTGCCAATGAGTAGACTCTCTTGGCCTTCAAGCAGACATTTTCAGGAGCACAAGCCATGTGTCTGTTCTGTAGTTCTGGCTCAAGTGGGTCAGGGTTGCTGTACTGGTCTGAAAAAGAATAGGCTAGCCTGAGGCATCTAGAAACAGGGCTGTAGTGAGATTGCTGGTTTAGGGGACTTTTAAACATAGAATGTGTAAGAGATGGACATTGGAGGTCTGAACTCCTTTGGGGAATTGATCAATAAGTAAGTTGCTGTCTCTTCAAGCAAAGCTTCTGTCTGTGCAGTTCAAGTTAATATGAAAAATCCCTTGACCCTACTTGACAGACTTGGCAGGTGTGAGGAGGTACCCCACCTGCCTGCCCTGTGTCGAGGGTGGTCAGAGCTCCCCCGGCTTGATTTGCTTTCCTTTGGCTCCTGGCTTCCTGCAAGCTAGTTTTAGGGTATTGTGGAGTGCCTGTTGCCCGGCTTCTCTGGTTGTTTGAATGAATGCTGCTGTACGCCCAGAATGTCTCCCTGCAGTGCTTCCCTGCCAGTTGTTGGGACTTGTAGATTAGTCACTGAGCTTTTTTTTTTACAAGCGAGCAAGGGAGCAGCGATTCCTGAAAAGAAAAATCTCCTGGTTGCTGGCTGTGCACAGAGGAGGAAGCAGCCTGAGGGAGTTTGGTCTTTAATTAAAAGCAAAACCGTAATGATTGCTGTAGTTACTGGAAGGAGAAGTAACAGCAGCCCAGGTGGGGCAGAGGTGATGCCTACTATCCTCCTGCAGAATACCTCCTCTGGGGACAGGTAGGCAGGATCCTGTCCTTACTCCCTGGTCTTGGCAAGCAGCCCAGCCTTCTCCACAAGCTGCAGTCCAGGATTAATCCTCACGTAGTGTTTTCTTTCCATAGATCAGATTTCTCATTTTGTTAATAAGCACAGCCTCCGATGCACTTGAAGTCAGCTGTTGTGGACTAGGAGCAACAGGGTTTTGCATTATTGAGCTGCTGGGCCTGCTGCCTTCCTAGGAGGCATTATTGTCTGTCAGGGTCCAATTGGAGGGGGTGGGGTAGGAGAGTGGTAGTGCCTTTTAGTCAGCAGCTAGCCCCTAGAGAAGGGCTGGCTGGGCAGTTCTGGAGTGAGGAAGGAATAAAGTTCAGTTTACCCAGAGGACTTGTGCTTCTGCCTTTTTTGCTGGACCTGTTGACCTTGAGCTGTCAGACCCACCCCATACCTTTTCTTGCCCACTGGTGCTGAGGGCCACTGCTTCCAGAATCTGATCATTGAGAGAGGGGGACACTCATTCCTGAGTGGCTGCTGCTGGCCTGGTTTTAGGAAGAAGTAATCAAATTTTACTCCTGGCTTCTTGGAACTGACTGAGCATGGACCCCTGCAAGGCAACTTGAGGGAACTGGACTTGGTCTGGCTGTGTGGAGTGTTTACTTTCCTTGTGACCTTGGACAGTGATTAACTCTCTCCACTTTAGTGTCCCCACATCTAAAATGGGAACAGAATTTGAGTTCACATCCACGTACATTGCCTGTGCTCCAGAGCTTAGCCCGGGGAAGATAGACGGGCAAACAAATGATTATAAGATAGGGTGATAAGGATTGGCACGGGCACATGTGGTGGGTGGGGCTTGCCCTGAGCTGGATGAGATTCTTGGATGCTGTGCTGGGTTGTGATTGCCCTGGAGGGGAGCAGTTTGGTCTGAGAGTGATTGCCTGTTCTTATTTTTCAAAGGCAGTGGCAGCATGAAGGATAGGATAGAGATGGTCAGGAGACCATCAAAAACTTGGACTAATAGATACATTAAGAAGCCAGCTCAGAGCTGGGTGTGGTGGTGCATGCCTGTAATCCCAGCACTAGGGAGGCTGAGGCAGGAGGATTGTCATCCTGAACTTCATAGTGAGATCCTGTTTCAAAACAAAACATTAGGGGCTAGGGATATGGCCCAGTAGAATAAGCACCTCCCTGGCAAGTGCAAGGGACTGAGTTCAATCCCTGGTTCTGTTAAAAAAAAAATCCCAAACAATTAAATTAAAAAAATATGTGAGACCAACCCAGGTACACACACACACACTGCCTGGCAGGCATATGCAAGGCATATGTGAGCTTTTTATCATACAGCCACATTTTCTAAGCACAAACTCAGTGGTTGGCCCCTGTGGCTAGACTAAATCTGCTGGTTTCTGCCCTCTGGTAGTCACAGACTTGCTTACCACCTGAGGAGTTTTAAGGCAGGGTGATAGGGCAGGCACTTGTAAGGTTCCCCCCCATCCTTCCAGCTCAGCATGTGTCTCCTTTTGGGGACAGTAAATTAGACTAGGAGATTAAATAATTTACTGACACTGGTGGGTAAATGCCTTTGACTCCACTGTCTGAATCTGTGAGAGCCCATATAACATGCAATCTGGAGAGATTTGGGATCCCGCTGGGGGCAGAGAGCCCCTTCCAAAGATAGGTCCTAGTTCCTGGTTAGGGGCTTCCAAACAAGCCTGTCCAGTTTGAGTCTGCCTGGCACCACCAGGATTTGCTTCCTGCTGGGAGGGGCTTTGCCCTAAGGCTGAGGTACCTGGGCTGGGGGAGGGCTCTGAGGAAGGAGAGCCTGTCTTGCGCCCAGGTTTAGCCAGGAGTGGCAAAGCAAGAAAAGCTGGTGGGGGTGGGGTCATGGGGATGGGCCCTTAGCTTGATAAGAGAGGGAAGGCCAGGAGCTGATTTCAGGCCTTACCTCAGCCTGGAAAGGAAAGGCCTTGAGAGCTGTGGCTAGACTGAGTCTGGAGAGTGACCCTAAGAAACTCCCTGGGACTTGTGAGAGGCTCCTGGGCTTGATGAAACTTGTCCTCCTGACTGTTCAACTTCAATTTCCATGTTTTTCACGGTAATGTTTGCGTGTGTATGGGTAGGCGGTGTGTGGCTTTGGGCTTAGAGCAGGGGAACTTGGATGTCCTTCTAGCCTCTTATGATCCTCTCCAAGATTAAAAGAGAAAGGCCTGGCTGCTCCTTGTGAGAGGGTATCATGTAGTAGGTTTCTTGTTTGAGGCTGACTTTACCTCCAAGCACAGGGCGTGTGAGTGAGGAAGGGGAGTGTGGGGCAGGGAAAGGGAAACTCCTGCCAGTTTCCCACCATCCATCCTGTTTGGGAATTCCAAGAGCAACAGGAAAAGTTTCCGTGAGGTGGTTAGTTCTAGGTGGGATTTGGTTTGTTGTGGAAAAGGAAGACACTGTTGACTTTGGCAGGGCCCTAAGCTTCATTCCTGGGGATACCTCTGTGGCACATCCTGTGGGGACACAGCAGGACTTCTTTGGGCAGTGGGCACAGGCTGCACAGCCACTTGCAGTTGCCCACCTGTTGCCTATGTTGTCCAGCTCTCATAGCTGTTAGGCTGTACCTCAGTTACTGAGCCAGTCTGCCTCAGGTGCAGGGACCCCCAAGTCCTGTAATGAGCAAGGTGTGTGGACAGTGTTATTGATAATAGAAGTGAGTCAGAGTGAGGCTGAGTGGGCCAGTGCTGTAACCTGGGGTGGTGACTGCTTTACTTTGAGGATCCAGTGACACTAGCAGTAACCAACAAGATGAATGGCAAAAATAAGTTAGGTTTATTCTCTGTTACCAAAGGAGCATCAGGCACAAAAGGGTGAACACTTGTTTGTACTGAGGTCCTTTTCCCCAGAGGTCATCCGGGGAACTGCCTTGGTCCTTCAGCTCCAGGACTCAGTCCTGCAGTCAGGGTTTTGTTTCTTGGATACTTCCTTGGCTTCTCTTTGGTGTCCGTGTAGCCTAGCAGGTAATTTGGATCCCTTGTGTCTCCTTCACTACTCCTGTGGACCCAGCCAAAGTGTGACTGGGCAGGTTTCTTTGACCTGGATGTTCCTGGCATACAGGAGATTGGTCCTTGAGATTCCTGGACTGTGTTATATGGGCACGATATGTGACCCCACTACTAAAGCACAAGGAAGGAAGGAGAATGGGAGGGAGACAGAAGGGATATGGGAGACAGAGCTTCAGGGCAGACCTGCATCTGCTTGGCTCCTTTTAGTGGTACAAAGTAATGTTTGTATCTGCCGGCCGTAGCTTTCCATCAATGGAACTGAGGGCCTGTGGGTGTAGTATGGCCCAGGTAAGGAGTATGGTCTTTTACAAGGGGGAGTAGTGAGGGTAGACAGAGTGAAGGATGCATGTAGGAACTGAGGAGAAAGGAGGCAGTAGGGATTAAGGCAGGGTGGTCTTCTCTTGGCTTACAGCTTTACTTATGCTATATACTTTTTTTTTTTTTTGTAGAACCAGGGATTGAACTCAGGCCCTTGTGCTTGCCAGGCTAGTGCTTATTCTACTGAGCTGTCTCCCCAGCCCACTATATACATCTTTGTACACTAATCAGGTGGCCTGGGGCTTTGATCTTAGAGGTGAGTGTTATTATTTTTGGTACCAGCAATCAAACTCAGTTCCCTGTGCCTGTCAGACAGGTGCTGTGCCACTGAACAGGCATAAGTATGTTTTTTTACAGGGGATTGAACTCAGGACCTTGCGCTTGTAAGGCAGACACTTAGGCCACTATATTCACACCTTGTTTTGAGAGTGGATACCTGCTTTAGACCTTTTGCTTGTTTACCTCTGGCCTTCCCTAGACCTTACTCTTTTGCAGAAAGCAACTCATGGTTTCTGCCTGACAAATACTCTGGAAACTTTGCTTGAAAATGAGGTTTCTATGGCTGGCCAGGTAGCTCAGCACAGTGGCCAGGTTCTATCCCATGGGTGCTGTGCTGCCCTTGCCCCCAGAGGACGCTGAGCTGACTATTGAGACTGGGTGTGGTGGTGTGCGCCTGTAATTCCTATACTTGGGAGGCTGAAAACAGGAGGATCACTATTATGTAGTAAGACCCTGTAGACCCTGTACTAAATACATAAAAATTAAAAAAAGAAAATGAGGTTTCTACAGAGTTCCTGACACAGTATACTGGTACTTGTGTTCATGAGTTTGATTCTTTCCATGATTCTGATTGTAAGCCGAGTTGAATGAGAACCAAATAAAATTCAGTGGTTAGGTTCAATGTTGACCTTATGGGGAAATTTTGTTTTTTCTCCAGTTTGCAACCAGAATCACGGAGAGAATTGAGTTCATGAACCGAGGTCAGCGTAATAGGATAGTGATGGGTGGCACTCATTTTGGGCTCTTACCCTTTGTTCATTTTACACTTGAATTTAATCCTCAGGACAAACCTATGGGGTCCTTACCATTTCATCAGAATTGTACAAGTGGCTCAGAGGTTAACTCATGTAAGTTATGCAGCTAGGAAGTGAATAGAGTTCTGGCAGGTGTGCATGGAAACCTTGAACTTTTTTTATTTTTGTATTTTAGGGAACAGTCTACAGGGTGTTCAGGGTCTCACTACTAGATCGGACTCATAGTGATATGCCTGTTTACAGCATCCCAAGAGCTGGGAAACTTGCGCCACCATGCCCAGTCTCAGTTGCCATGTCAGTGTGCCCTGTGGGTAGGGCTGGCATGGCAGACCCAGGAATTGAACCTTGGCCCCTGCACTTGCTTGCAGGCACTTTAATCCATTGAGCTATTTGGCCAGCCCTGGAAACCTTGAGCTTAATTCTTTTGTTGTTGTTGTTGTTTGGTCTTTTTGAGACAAGGTCTTGATGTGCAGCTTAGGTTGGCCTTGAACTCGTGATCTTCTTGCCTCAGCCTCCCAAGTGCTAAATTACAGGTGTGCACCACCGTACCTGCCTGCTTGAACATAATTGTGAGGGCTACTTTTGGCGTAGTAACCCTCCTTTGGTGGAGGAGAGCTGAGATTTTCATTATTATTTTTTGAGATAGTCTTGCTGTGTTTCCCAGGCTGACCTCAAGTGATGCTTCTTCCTTAGCCTCTTGAGTAGCAAGTCTCAAGTCTCACCACAGCATCTGGTTTGAGGTTTTTATTTTGAGCTTTGGGAGGAGGTGGCTGCTGGAGATGAAGAGTGATCCCTTTTGGGTGTCCTCTTGTTCTGAGGGACCAGAGGGCAAGTAGGGGGACTCTTTGAGGCATCTCTATCCTTCATCAGTGCTCATTCCCCTCTGGCATATTAGAATCTTCTGCTCCATGGAAACATGTGCCTTTGTTGAACACCTCTAGGAGAGGCCTGTGGTGATGGTCAGGGTGTTGCAGGGAATTTAGAGCTGAGTGCCTCCCCTTCTCTTGTGATTTTTGCAGTGTGAGCAAATAGAGGGGCAGCTGCTGGTGGGGGTGACACTAGTGGTGTGGGAACAGAGTGGCCTCCTGTGGATAGCAGTTCAGAGCAAGGAGGGGAGGGACCAAGCTATAGCCTCTGAAATGCCACAAGTGGTCATGCGCTGGGACTGGGCTTGGGTTGCCCTTTGGCTGTGGTAGGTGAACCTGAGGCCTAGAAGGCCAGGTGTGAGCCCCAGGCAGCCCCTGTACAGGCTGAGGGGAGGGGATTGTTTCCAAAGTCCCACATTCCATGCGTGTGTTGACGCTGATAAGGGCAGAAGGGCTGGCTTAGCCGCTTTGGGCAGGAGGGGACTTTGACTTCATGCCCCCAGCAGGCAGCATGCACATCCTGCTTCCTGGTAGAAACCCTCCCCCATGGATCCCTTCTGCCTCCAGGTGCACAAGGCCCACGTCCACAGCCTGTGGAGGCAGGGCAGAGGCAACATTACTGTCAGTGAGTTCCCAGGCCTCTGGAGATCCCTGAATAGCTTCTGTTGGGTCTCCCTTTTTAGAGTATTTGGAGATGCTCTTTGTTTATAGTACTAGGCCTTGAACACAAAGTTTTCACATTGAACTACATCCCTACCCCTTTTTTATTTTTAATTTAAAAAATTGTTTTGTTTTTGAGATAGCATCTCTATATAGTTCAGATTGGCCTTAAACTCATGATATAGGCCAGACTGGCCTTAAATTCATGGCAATACTCTTGCCTCAACCTCCTAGGTTTAAAACATTTTTGAAATAGTCCCCAAGTAACTTAGGCTGTGCTTGAACTTGAGATCCTCTTGCTTCAGCTTCCCTGTGTTTGGATTACAGGTATATACCATTATCCCTGACTTGGAGATGCCAGTTGAAGTTATACTTCCAGGTTGGCAGGATAGCGCCGCAGACTAAGCGCCTGCTTACGCAAGCATAGGGCTAGGGTTTGATCCTGGCTGCGCATCCTGCTCTGGCCTTGTCCCTAGGCCTACTAAACCAGCCACAGTCTGGGTGTGGTGATGCATTCCTATAATCCCAGTTGGGAAGGTTGAAATCGGGAGGATCACTATGAGTCCAAGATGTGTAGTGAAACCCTATACCACATACATTTTTTTTTTTTTTTTTTTGAACCAGGCATATTAGAATCTTCTGCCCTTGTGCTTACCAGGGAAGCTCTTGTTTCACTGAACCATCTCCCTGGCCCACCACATACATTTAAGAAAAAAAAAAAAAAAGTTGTTCTTCCTTGGCCAGGGGAGATAGCTCAGTGACATTAGGGCCTTCCTGGGAAGCCCAGGGTCCTGAGTTCGATCCCTGTAAACAGCACCCCTCCAAAAAAAAGAGAAATTATATATATATATATATAATTTGTTACTCTTAAGGTTGGTAGAGTGCCAAACCTGGCTCCTTCACAGGTTTCAGTGTTTTCATGGAAAGAGGACTTCATTATCAAACATGTTTCTTTTCAAGCTAGTCTTTAACCTCTTTGGGACTCCTTTTCCTTGCCTGTAGAATGAACTGTTAGAAATATGTGGCAATTTACCACATATTTACCATCTTTTCTCAAAGAGTTGTTAGCAGACTCCTGGACCCCTTATAATCGTAGAATTTTATAATATTGCTGACATGTCCCAGATTAATACTTACTGCGGGTTTTTTTTTTTTTGTTTTGTTTTGTTTTGTTTTGTTTTGTTTTGTCTTTTTTGAGACAGGGTCTCACTGTGCAGTTCAGGCTGGCCTCAAACTCACTTTGTAGCTCAGGCTGGTCTTGAACTCAAGTGCTGGGATTACAGGCATGCACTACCTCGCCTACTCATTGCATTTAGTCATTCTCTCCACTGTTAGCCAGTGCCCAAGCTGTGAATGCCCCTCTTCTTACATGCGTCTGGGGGAGGCATTAGAAATGATTGAATAGCAAAATATCAAACCTGGAGAGCTCAATTTTTAGTATTTTGGGGGGCTGGGGATATAGCTTAGTGTTGTTAAGTGCCTGCCTGACAAGTGCGATGTCCTGAGTTTGATCCTTGATACCACCAACCAAAAAAAAAGGTATTTTGTGTGATGACCTAAGAAGAATGTAGTGTTCTGTCAAAGGCTCAAGTACAACAAAGTATCCAGGAAAAACACTTCCTGTTTGTTTGAACTGGGAGCTAAGCTAGCTGTTTTTTTGCGGAATGTTATTTGTGCGTGAAAAGATTCCTGAGAAAAGTGTGCATGGAGAATTTGTCAGACATTTTCTGAAAAACGAACTAAGTGAACTTGTCTTCTAAGAGAAAAATTGGAATGTTGATAAATGTGCCCTTCACCAAGAGCCCTGCACTTAGACTTCTCTGATGAGTATTGAGCATAGACATGGTGGCATACTTCTGTAATCTCAGCACTCTGGGAGACTGAGGCAAGGGGATCATAGATTCAAGTGCAGTGTAGGTAACTTGGAGACTTAGTGAGACCCTGTCTCAAAATAAAAATTAAAAAAGTTCTGAAGGTAACAGCTCATTGGGAAGTCCTGAGCCTCCAAGGAGCCTTCCCCAAGTGATTTTTTTTTTTTTTTTTGTATTTTATTGGTGTTTCATAATAAAATGAGGCACATTTAGAAGAACTGATTAACTCAGTCAACTAGTATCTTCCAAGTGACTAATGACTGATGACACAAAATCCTCTCTGGACAGGTGTGGTAGTATATTCCTATAATCAGCTGTTCAGGAGGCAGAGATGAGGTCACGAGTTTGAGGCCAGCTAAGGCAACAGTGAGACTTTTCTTCAAACAACCTCCCCCCAAAAAAACCCAAGGGGTTCAGTGAGAGTTCAGTCTTCTACACCACCACCACGACCACCACCAAAACAAACCCTTTGTAGAGGAGTGTATGATAGACCAGTGGATTTTGGTTTAGCCAAATAGTGACTAGTACAATTTTAGATTCTACGTTGCAGCTTTTAAGATTCTTCATCACACTTTAGTTTGGTAACAAAAAAAATAAAACAGGGCTAGAGACATAGGTTGTAGACTGCTTGCCTAATGTGTGTGAGCTGCAGAGTTCCAAGTCCTAGCATCAGACAAAAAGAGAGGCATAACCATAATTAATCTTAAAAAAAAAAAAAAAAAAAAAAAAAAAAAAAAAAAAAAAAAAAAAAGCTAGGTATGATATATGCTTATAGTTGAAGCACTCTGGAAAGCTGAGGCAGGAGGATTGTAAATTTAAGCCCAGATTATGCATTTTAGTTTGAGGCCCTCCCTCTCTCAAAAATAAAAAAGGGCTGAGAATGTAGCGTGATGGGAAGATTCTGAGTTCAGTACCTCATACTGCAAAAACAAACTAAAACAAAGAATCTCCACAGCTGGATATGGTTATATATGCCTGTAATCCCAGTACTGGGAAGCTGAGGCAGAAGAATCACAAGTTTAAGTCCTGGGCTGGGAAGGTGGCTCAGTGAAATAAGTGCTTCCCTGGCAAGCACAAGGGCCTGAGTTCAATCCCAGCTCTGCAAAAAGCAACAACAAAAAAAACATGCAAAAGTGGAAAGGGCTGGGAGTATAGCTCAGCGATAGAATGTTTATGTTATATGAGCTAGATTTATTATTGATATTTTATTTTTATTTTTTATATATTTAGTATAGAATCTACAGGGTCTCACTACACAGATCAGACTTGTGATCCTCTTGTTTTCAGCCTCCCAAGTGCTGGGTTTACAGGTGTGCTGGGATTGCAGGCATGTGCCACCATATCCGGTCTCAGTTGCCATTTCACCATGCCCTATGGAATTGGCCAGCCCTGGCACATCATACCATGCTGAACCTGGACCCTGCATCTGCCTAAGCAGGTACTTTAGTGCTGAGCTATCTGGCTGGCCCTATTGTTGATACTTATTTATTTATTTATTTATGGCAGAACCAGGGATTGAACTCAGACCCTTGCGCTTGCTTGCCAGGCAAGCTCTTACTCTACTGAGCTATCTCCCCAGTCCCTATTGTTGACATTTTATTTTTATTTTTATTTATTTATTTTTTGTGTTTTTGGCTGAACGGATATTAAACTCAGGCCCTTGCGTATTGTTGATATTTTAAATTAATAATTTTTAGATCAGTTTTATGGGACAGTACTATCAAATACAGTGACATACAAACCACATAAATAAAAGTTTATTAATTTTTTTCTGACATTTTTGTTGTTTTTCTTTTGAGAACATTCAACTTTGAAGTCAGCAATCCACTTGCCTCCGCCTTTCAACTACTGGTAGTACAGGTGTGTGTCAGCACACCTGACTGTTCTGACCAATTTTTAAGAATGTTAGCAATAGGGGTCTCATTATGCAGCTCTGTCTGGCCTTGAGCTATTTGTAGCCCAGGCTGGTCTCAAATTCTCAATGATCATCCTACATCTGGGTCCCCTATGATGAAAGGTGTGTACCATCATGTTGAGTTCAGTTTTTTTTGTCTTTTTGAGACAAGGTCTCGGGGCCAGGCTTAGTGGAATAAGCACTTCCCTGGCAAGCACAAGGGCCTGAGTTCAATCCCTGGTTCCACAAAAAAAAAAAAAGAAAAAGAAACAAGGTCTCACTATGTAGTTCAGGTAGACCTTGAGCTCACTTTATAGCCCTGGCTGGCCTCAATCTTTCCTGCCTCTGCCTCCTGAGTGCTGGGATTACAGATGTGTATGCTATCATGCCCAGCTCACCTTATCTTTTGTGTAGCTGTAGCTCTTCCTGACTGGCATTTGCTCACCAACAAATGGTTCTGAAAACACCAGTAGTGCTGCTGTCTGACTGGGACCAGGGCCCTTGACTTTGGTACCAGTCAGTGGGGGTCTGAATGGGCAGAAGAAGGTAGATGCAGACAGAAGGACAGAAGCACATTGGCAGCTAGTGCTGATACTTGGCAAAGACAAGTGAAAAGGTAGGTGGGCGTTGGCGGGGTAGGAATCAAAGGGAAAGGCCTTCCCATTAGGGCAGGACTGTGGAAAGGGCCAGGTAGGCTTGGTGCTCATCAGGGAGGAGCTCTGTGTGCCAGGTCAAAGCTTGGACTTCATCCCAGGACTCAGGAATCCATTGAAAGTTTTAAGCAGGGGGAATGACTTGATGGGTATTTGTGAAAGATAACTCAGGATTGATTGGACTTCAAGTCAGAGAGGATAGGAACCTGGAGGGGGGCTGCACAGGAGAGTCAGTTCTAGACTTTGGTGCAGAGATTGATTGATTGATTGAGACTTGAAGAAGGAAGTCCTTGCACAGGCTAGGTCCTTGCACGTAGCACTGAGTTACCATTTTGAACTTTGACCTTTTTACCTACAGAGGCTCTGAGTCTTGTCATTCCTTTGCACCCAGTCTTTGGGAAGATACCTAGGTTTTTCCTGTCCTAGGCATTTCCTGTTGTGTTAGGCATGCCTGCCATCTTGACTTCTTTTGCTTTGTATTTATGAGGACAGGTAACATATTCTGGGTTATTTCCTATGGGAGCTGAGCCCTCCAGAGCTCTCATGGATGTGTTGTTGCTGCAGTTGCCCGTGGCCCTGAAGAATTTACTGGGTTTCTATCAGATGACCTCTCAGTAAGAGGGAGGTGCTCTGTGAGGGTCCCTCAGCTTTAGCATCTTGGCCCAACCCTGGATCAGGAATGCCCACTTTTCTTCTGGGACTTCTGCACGGACCAGGGTATCAGTGTCCTTAGTAAACCTAGTGATTAAGCTCTGAGAAGTTATACAAAAATCGTAACTAGGTGGTATAAATTGTGTGTGTGTGTGTGTGTGTGCGTGTGCGCGCGTGTGTGTATAGTGGGAAACCCATTATAGAACTAGCGTATCCGGCTCCCCCTCAACAACTAAAAAGTATCTCTCCCTGCATGGACATCCACATCCGCTTCTTACCTTATTCTCCCTTCCTTATAAAAGCCACCACTCTTCTGAATTATAAATTAACCTTTCCCTAGCTTTTCTTTGTCATCTCCTCTGGATCCTGAAAAACTGGGTGGCTTGTTTTGGCTGAGTTTGTGTTCCAAATACACAACTCAGCACTATACATCCTGGAGGGACTGATTGCTGTGTGGGTGACTATGACTATATTTTCTGTGCCCCTATCCTCCACTTAGAGAGTTCCATGATAGTGCTATTCCACACATAACCATGTCCCACCAGTGACCATTTAGGTAATTTTCAGTTTTTATTTTTGCTAGCTGATAAGTAGCCCACTTTTCACGCTTCATACATGTCCCTTCAAGCAAATAAATGCTTATTTTCTGTCCCTAAACTGTTAACTTAATGCTAAACAATTTTTTTTTTAAATGTATTTGGTACAAGGTCTTACTACACACCTTGAATTTGTAGTGATCCTCATGTTTTCAGCCTCTTCAGCTCTGGGATTACAGGCATGCCCCCTCATGCCTGGACTTGGTGGCTGGCTCAGTGTGCCTGGGGGTGGGGCTGGTGAGGTATGTATTGGGGATGGAACTCCGGTCCCTGCGCTTGCCTAGGCCGATGCTTAGTCTGCTGCACTATCTCACCAGCCCTAAGATGATACTCAACTTAAAAATACTGTACAGTGAAATGTTATTCTTGCCCTGCCCAAGTCCAAGTGGATTTCCAATCTCTGTGTGGAGCTAGCTTCTTTTTTTTTTATATATAATTTTTTTTTTTTTTTTTGTCTTTTTGAGACAGGGTCTCACTGTGCAGTTCAGGCTGGCCTCGAGCTCACTTTGTAGCTCAAGCTGGTCTCGAACTCACAACAATCCTCCTGCCTCAGCCTCCCGAGTGCTGGGATTACAGGCATGCGCCACCATATGTCTCAAAGTAAATAGGCAGAGATAGCTGCATAAGCACCTGTCTGGCAAATGCGAGGTCCCTAGTTTGATCCCCAGTAGCAGAAAAAGCAAAACAGAGAGAGAGAGAGAGAGAGAGAGAGAGAGAGAGAGAGAGAGAGAGAACGAGAGAAAGAGAACTTTGTTGGGATCCTAAGGTATCTTAAACTTGCCCCCCCGCCCCATGTTTGGGGAAAAAAATCCCTGATCCTTGATCTTTGGCTGTAGCTTCTGAACTATTTGTTTGAGGAGCTGGAAACCAGTGGGGTGGATTACCCGTGCAGGATGGTACGCTGCTTCCTTCTCCTGCGCAGTTTGCTTTGACCTCAAATTTCTGAAAGCCTTCCCCATTTTCTTCTTGGCTTCCTTCCTTTGTTGTGCCCAGATGGCTTGCTTGAAGACTTGGCTGGGTATTCTTTGGTGTCCTACTATCCGGACTTCTTCTGCCCAGGTCTGGGTTTCCTGTTCTCTTCTGGGCTCCTTTCAGGACCTAAGAGCCCCTCTGCCCTGCTTCCAGTGTGAGACCTTGGGATGACTAAGGAACATTTTTGGGTGGTTTTCATTTTTAAAAAGTGGCACAATGGAGTCTGTTTCTAATGAAAAGATTTTTAAGTGGCCTCAAGGTTTCCTGTGAATTACCTCTTCTGGACTGACACTCTTGGACTTTTGACACTTTGCTAGCTTCCTGCTGGGATTCTACCTATTATATTGTTATTATTTGAAAGTTCAGAGGTGGTCACTGGATAGAGTCTACTTGATAGACTGCCATCTAGAAGGTATCTATGCACTAAGTGGGATTGAAGTGCATCCTGTGGAAAAGTGTGCACAGCTCTAAGAATTCGGTACAAGTGAACATACTTATGTAACCATTCAGATTGATAAAGAAGCCCAGAACCCTACTGCGCAGTTTCTCCTGATGCCCTTCTTCATGGATAGTGCTGGATTAGTACTGCTGCTTTTTTTTTTTTTTTTTTTTTTTTTTTTTTTTTTTTTTTTTTTTTTTTTGGTCTTTTTGAGACAGGGTCTCACTATGCAGTTCAGGCTGGCCTTAAGCTCACTTTGTAGCTCAAGCTGGTCTTGAACTCACAACAATCCCCCTGCCTCAGCCTCCCGAGTGCTGGGAGTACTGCTGCTTTTGAAATTACATGTATGAAACTGTACTTAATAGTTTCTTTGGATTGGCTCCATTTTCCACTAGTATATTTGAGAGATTCATCCACCATGTGTTGAGTAGAAGTGAAACCAAATTAATCAGCTGTTTTTGACTTGTGAAGAGCAAATTTTTATCATTCAATCTAAACATGTGGGGCTGTGATTCTCTTGCTTTAGCTTTCTGAGTAGCTGGGATTTACTGATATGTGCTATTGTGTTAGCTATTCCTAGTCTTTATTTTTTTGGCGGAACTAGGGGGTGAACTCAGGCCCTTGTGCTTGCCAGGCAAGCACTTATTCTACTGAGTCATCTCCCTGGCCCCACTATTCCTATTTTTAAAAAGACCTGTCTCTTTCATGGGAAATGTTAAGTCTTTTTGAGACAGGGTCTTGCTGTGTAGTTCAGGCTGGCCTTGAGCTCACTTTGTAACCCAGGTTAGCCTCAGATTTGCAACAATCCTCCCTCCTAGGCTTCCTGAGTGCTGGGATTGCAGGCATGCATCACCATGCTGGCTCTTTTTAGTCATTATTGGCTAATTAAAATCTTATCATTACTGTTTGGCATGGAATTTCTGTTTTTGCTGCCAAAACTAAAAAATTTTGTGAGATGCACATGGCCAGAGGTTACACTGCCATGTAACACGGCAGTAGTTTTTTTAATACCAGTTTGCCCCAGGCCTTTTACCATGCCTGGACAGGAATGTGGGTGAAGGGTTGGCAGCCACTTTTTTGTTGGGTATAGGGGGGACTTTTCTCTGCTGGGTGGTGGTTCACCCAATTTTTTTTCATGATTGGAATTTTTTTTTAATGATGTAATGGTCATAGAAGGTGATAGGGATTTTTTTTTTTTTTTTAATTCTTTAGAGACTCCACTTGGCATAAGAAATTGTTAGCTACCAGGATTGGTTTTGAGATTGGGAAAGTGGAGTCTGGCTTCTAGAGCCTCAGGCTAGGCAATTGCAGCTCTGTGACTCACCTGTGAGATGTGCCTCCCTTTGGGGCTCAGTCATCTCATTGGAAGGATGTCCCCAGGCAGGTGAGATGATCATGATAGTCCCTTCCAGCTGGTGGCCCAGGTTTCCTTGTGCCCTTTTAACTCTTTGTGTGTGGAATTTCCACCTAGTTACTGCTATGCTGTCCTAGCTCTTCCTTCTCTTCCTCATGGTTCTCTGTGTCTCTTATCTCTGTCTGTGTTCGTCTGTCTGTGTCTGTCTGTCTGTCTCGCTCTCAAGTTCATGGCCTCTCACGTGCTAGGCAAGTACTCTTGCCCATACCTCTTCTCTGATGAGGATTTGTTTTCTGGAAACCTTCCTCAACCTGTGACCACTATCCTGGCTCCAAGGTGAGTAGATGTGAGGCTGAACCTCAGTCTTGTCTGTCTCATGTTCTAAGTCTACCGTTTATGGTTACCACTTGCTGGGATTGTTGACCTTGTTTGGAAATGTCTTATTTTTTCTCTTTTACTTGATGTTCCTTAGTTGAGCACTTTCTGCTTATATTACATTGGGCTTTCCAATGAGCAGTAGAAGGCTCATGCCTCAGCCAACACTTTTAATTCTGAGTGTACATTGCTTTTCCAGAGTTAAGATGCAAGCTCTGGCTGATAGCTGTGAGTGGGACCTGAACATCTACATTTGTGAAGAGCTCTTAGGTGATATTATTGCTGTTCCTTGGGTCACAGCTTGTAGCAAGGAGAGAGTGTATGTGTGTGGGGGGGAGTATGATGGGGGACAGAGACTTCTGGGAAGCATATACCAAACTATCTTGCCTCTCAACATTTCCACTGTCCTTGCCTGGGAGGGATGGCAGGTACCCCATGCCTTGCTGCCCGCCAGCTCCTTGATGCCTCTGTGCTGTGGTTTTCAGTGAGGTGTTTTTTTTTGTTGTTGTTTTAAAGTGCATTTTGGTATAGGGTCTACAGGGTCTAACTATATAGATCACAGTTGTAGTGATCTTCCTGTTTTCAGCCTCTCAAGTGCTGGGATTACAGATGTGTGCCACCATGCCCAGTTTCAGTGGCTGGCTTGGTGCCAGGGCAGCATGGCTTGTGCCAGGGGTTGAACCTGGGTTCCTGTGCTTGCCAGGCAGGCACTTAAGACTGCTGAGCTATATATATATATCCCTGGCCCACTCATCGCATTCTTCCTCATCTTTAAGTACCTTTCTCCCAAAGCATGCACAGCATCAGCAGAGGAAATCTTAACTACAGATACCCAAGATCATCCTGGTGCAACTCATGACTGACTTCAAAAACAGGAGTGTGCCAGATGTGGTACATACCTGTAATCCCAGCCACTTGGGAATTTGGGGCAGGATTGCAAGTTTTGTTAAGCCTGGGCAATTTAATAAAACCATTTATCAAAATAAACATTTTTTTAAAAGGCTGGGGATGTATCTCACTGCTAGAATACCTACCTAGCATACAGGAGACACTGAATTTAATCTCCAGGACTACAAAAGCATAAAGCCAGGAGTTCTAGAAGAGGACATGAGGCTGTGCTTTGGGGGAAAGCAGGGTCTGAGGGCCACAGTTCCTGGTGGGGTACTGCACTTTATTCTGAAGAGAACAGTACCTATGGGCTGGTAGTTAGGGTACCAGGCAGAGCTCAGTCAGCTCAGACTGGGCAGCATGAGATCTGCAATAGGACCCTCAGGCTTTCAGGATGGGTTTAGGGAAGTCATTGACCTGGGGTGAATGCCAGCTTTTGCTGTGGGCAAGGTGGATGACGGCTGTTGCTTTGGGCAACAAAGCTGGCCTGTGGTAAAAAGGCCATTAGGTCCCCGTTACCACATTACCAATATGTTGAGTGGAACCCAAGTGTTTGTTTCATAGAAACTTCCGCAGAGGTAGGGCTGGGTTCCTGGCATGCACAGAGCCTGTTGCTTTCCAGGAGGACAGTCTGGGAGGAGAGCCAGGAGCACCTGGCCAGTGTCCAGACCTAGGCTAGGTTACATGACCAGGCTTGCTCAGAGTGGTGAGCTCCATCCACTGCCAACCCATGCCGAAAGTGGCATGGTAGGAAGTCACTGAGTCTGGGGTTGTTCCTAGTTCTCCAGCAGGAAGTGCCCTCCAGAGCAGAGTGCATGATGAGGCTGTACCTTGTCCTTTCTGGTGGTGCTGGTCCTGTGCCTTCTCAGAGTGAACAGCCAAGGTGAGACAGTGCAGATGCTGGGGGTGGGAGGGGAGCTGTATTACCTCTTGTGAAAGCTTGGTAGTCAGAATCACTCCCTGAGCCACATCACTGGTCCTAGAAATGAGGTGGAAAGGTAGACCATAGCTCTGGAGTAAAGCTTTGAGTCCTGACTATTACCTCCTTTACTTGTTCTTATCATGTTTGGTGGGTTGCTTAACCCTCAAGAACATTTCTTATCTGCAATTATAGGGCTGTGGGAGGCTTCAGTGAGACCAGATTTGTCGAAGACATCCCTAGCCCCTGTCATACAGATCCAAGGATACTGCAAAAGCTGTAGTGGAGGGCAAGGACAGGAAGGGAGGGCTTCATGGAGGAGGACTCTAGGTTGAGGGAACAGAAAGAATGGAGTCTTATGCTTGGGCCTGGCCTGGCGACTGTTGAGTCCACCATGGGGCTTGGTGCTCTTCTAGATCCTGAACTGCTTTTTCTCCTCTAGGCAGTCTGTACACTACTTGGGGATGGTTACCCAGTAGCCACACCTACTGGGGGGGTCATACCTGGATCATGAGGTGAATTTAGTTGGAAGATGGTGTTGGTCTGGGACTAGGACTTAATGTTGCCTTCCGACTCAGATTTGGAGGTAGCAGTGGGTGTTCATGTTCCTGTCTAGTCAGGTAGGCTTAACACTCTGGGAATGGTTGTGCTCTTCCTGGCATGATTTAGCCCTTCTGCTTGGCAGTGGTGCTTACTCTTAGCTGTTTCTGGACGCAGAGAGTCCCTGTTTTGCTCTTAATTTTGAGTAGCATTCCCTTCTGAAAGCAGTCCTCTCCATTTGGTTCCTAGAGGTTGGCAGGCTGGGCTGGAGCCTCTCCTTAATCACCCAGGTCTCCAGCAGGAAGTGCCCTTCTGAGGAAGTGAAGAATGGTCATGAGGGAAGGAGGATGAAAAAGTGCCCTGGAGGGCTGAGTAGGAGGCCTCCTCAGGGAGGGTCCCTTTCCTGCCCTTTACCCTTTTCACCAGGCCTCTGGTTGGCCGTGAGGCCAGAAGAATTCCAGTCCAGGTGCCCGCAGTAGTCTTTTTTTTTTTTTTTTTTTTTTTTTTTTTTTTTTTTTTTTTTTTTTTTTTTTTTTTTTTTTTTTTTTTTTTTTTTTTTTTTTTATTTTTTATTTTATTTTATTTTTTTTTTGTCTTTTTGAGACAGGGTCTCACTATGCAGTTCAGGCTGGCCTTAGGCTCACTTTGTAGCCAAGGCTGGTCTTGAACTCACAACAATCCTCCTGCCTCAGCCTCCCGAGTGCTGGGATTACAGGCCTGTGCCACCACGCCCGGCCGCAGTAGTCTTGAGGAGGGCTCATTCCTGCCTCAGGGATCAAGCATTGAGTGGGAGAAGGGTGAGAAGTATCATGTGGCCTGAAACCACACCCTGAGCTTGGTCTTTACTGGTTGCCTGGTAGGTTGTGCTTTTGTCTCAGATGAAGGACTGCCAGTCTGGTGTCCAGAGGGGAGCCCTGGGGAGCCCTAGTAACTGAAGCAGTTCCAAGTGGGCAGCCTTAGCTTGCAAGGTTCTGCACAAGGTTGGTGTCCAGGCTGAGGTAGGGCTGCACCTATGGGAATGAGGGGGTGGAGTTCTTTACATAAGCAAGGGTTGCATTCCTCTTTGATGGCCTTGGAGAGATGCTGAGCCACAGCATGTTCTGCCCATTGCAAAGAGAAACCTGGAGGAGGCCTGGAGGATCCTCTGTGCCACCAACAGTCCCTGAGGCAGTGTGGACTGGCAGATGGAGACACAGACAGTTGGGGAATCTTTCTCCCCATGGGATCATAGATGGGTGAGTCCCCTAATAGCCATTCTGGGGGTCTGGAGGCAGTAAGGTGAGTGTGGAAGTCATAAGTCCTGTGCTTTGTTGTTCTCATTGGCTGTTCATGGTGTGTCTTTAGGGGGTAGGAGCAAGGATCAAGGGTTTGAGGGCAAGTGGGTATACCTGGAATGTGTCTTAGGGCTGGCGTTTTGATTGGCCTTTGGAGACACACTTAAGGGCTGCTCAATTGGGCAGAAGCTAGAGGAACTGTGGCTGCTCTGCTCATATAAGCTGCTTTCCATGTGCCCTTAGTTCTGGGAGCATTGGGAAATGGATACTGAACTAGCATCACAGGGGGACTGGAGAGTAGCCACAGGAGAGAGACTATGCCCCTGGCTGCAGTTCTTCTAACCTGGGTCTTCTCATGGGAGGTGAGAAATGGGTAGGTGCTGGTGTGGGGGCCCAGATAAACTGTGAAGATGCTAGGGTCATCTGCTTGGTCACATGGGGAAGGCTGTACATATGCTTTTCTTTCTTCCTTTTTTGTATTTAATACAGGAGCTACAATGTCTCACTACAAAGATTGAACTCAGTGATTGTCCTGTTTTCAGTCTCCCAAGTGCTGGGATTATAGGCTCATGCCACCACACCCAGTGTCAGTCTTCTCAGCGCACCCTGGGGGTGGGTCCTGGCACCATCAAGGCACTCCAGGAATTGAACCCAGGTCCCTGCATCTGCTTAAGCTGGCTCTTGAATCCACTGGGCTATCTGACTGGCCCTACATAGGCTCTCTCACTGAGCCTATGAGGTTCAAAGAATGAAGCGCATACAAGAAGCCTGTGTGGCAGGGTCAATAGCAGTGCCCAATAAATGTTAGCTGGTGGTGTGTCCAGGAAGGAAAGGAAGGCATTGGGTTGGTTTTTTTTGTTTTTTTTTTTTTTGCAGAACCGGGCATTGAACTCAGGCCCTTGAGCTTGCCAGGGATGCCAGGGAAGTGCTTATTCCACTGAGCCATCTCCCCCGCCCCAGGAATGTCTTGTGTAAAGCTCTCCTTCCTTGGTGGCTTATTTCATTTGAAGTGAGACTTATGTACAGTGAAATGAAGTAGGATGCCCTTAATAAGCTTTGAGTGTGTATTCATCCTCAAATACAGGGGTGCCCAGAATAGAGCTACCCTTGACTTTGAACAGTTCTCCTGTCTAATACCTCAGCTCAGCCCAGCTCAACCTTTATAGGCTTCTATAATTTGGTTTCTGCCTGGTCTAGGTCTTGATGTGAGGGGCTTTGGGGACAGCTTAGGGGCACAACACCTGCCTGGCAAGCACAAGGTCTTGAATTTGATTCCCTGATACCAAAACAAAACCAAAGATCTTGATGTTAATGAAGTTAAGCTATCTCTAGTCTTGGGTAAGGCTTCTTCCACTCAGCCTGTGAGATTCTTCCATGTTTGTGCAACCATTCTACCTTTTTTTTTTGAAGGATTGTTTTGTTTTCCTTTTTGGTACTGAGAATCGAATTCAGGACCTTGCACTTGCTAGACAGGGTCAGTGCTGCTGAGCTATCTCCCAGGTCCCTGAAGGAAAATATACTCTTAAATTTTGACTGTTAGTGGGGTGATATTTTCATGATGATGAAACTGAGATGTTCTCATCATAAGGCACATCTGTACAGAGATTAGGTTTCTGATAATCCCATCCTCTAGCGTACCTCGTTTAGCAGTTGGCTGTGTGTGTACCCCTAAGGTAAGCTTTGCTGGGTTGAATGGGGCCAGATCTTTCAGAGTAGTTGCTTTATAGGAGGCTGGACAGGCTTCTGGGAGCCCTTGAGGCTTTCAGGCTTAGCTCTATAAATCTAGCTCCCCTTGGTATATGTTGCCAGTAGTTGAAAAGCATCTCAGTCTTCAGTGGGCATTTCCTGTAAGAGGAGTGGGAGGGGAGGAAAAGGAGAGCAGGTACTGTGCTGTCCTTCCCATGTGACAAGGGTATTAACCATTCCATCAACAAAGTCATCAAATGTCTAATAGGAACCTGGGAAAGTAATCCAGTCTTTTTGTTCACAGGTGAGAGTTGGGGCCTTCTAAGGTCAGACTCTGGGGTCCATCAACAGGGAGTCTGGAGTTGGGGATTCCTAACCAAGGTTGCAATTTCTTTGTCACCTCTCAGTTTTGTCCCTTGGGAAAGTGTAAGTCAGCGATGGTGAACCTTACAGAGCTTTAGTGATATAGCCCACTGAAGCATACATGCCATAGGTTTGCCATCACTAGGCTAAGTCACATAGCCCTAAAGGAGTATGTGGTCAATCTTGAGAGTCCAGGCTTGCTGTCCATTGCCTCAGATCCTGAGTATCCTGGGAACCAGTGTTCTGGGCCAGCATGGTCTGGGCTGGACTTGCTTTCATTGGGCTGGACTTGCTTTCCTTGGGCTGATAGCTACACTGCTAGAGTATCTTTGCAGTTGGCTGTTGAGTAGCAACCTGTATTTTTATCTCTGGCACCTGCTAAGGTTGGGGATCAGCCTTTGTACTTTTTCTTTTAATGCATTTAGTAAAAGGTCTACAAGGATTCACTATGAAGATTGGACTCAGTGGTCTTCCTGTTTTCAGCCTCCTAAACACTGGGATTACAAGCACCTGCCATAATGCTGCCCAGACTTAATTGGGGTCTTAGAGCACCCTGAGGGCAGCATGCCAGGGATCAAACCCTGACTTCTGTGCCCTACCTAAGCAGGTGCTTTAGTCCAGTCCTTGTACTGGACAAGCACCCACAAATATGTTTCCATGTCTGTCACTCCCAGGCTTAGCCTCACCAAGATAGGTCTCTGGTAGAGAGCAGGGAGGGTGGAGATTAGCTGCCTTGTCATTTGGATGGGAAAGAAAAGGGCAGTACTTTGTAGGCTGCAATTTACAACAGGGTTGGGTGTGGTCCCCTCTCACAGAGTGAGGGTAGATTTTTCACTGGTAGGTAGGCTTGGCTGCCTTGCATGTGGATGGCAGGCCAGGAAGAACATTGAGCTTTTGTGAACTCTCAACAGGGTGCACAGTTGGACATCCCACCCTGACCCCGCTGTGGGAGGAACAGGGAGGTTAAACCTCTTCCATTCTTTTGGGAGTGCTGTGTGACCCAGCCTGGGGACTGTGTCTCCTGGGTTTTGAGACCTTGGTCAGTCACTCAGCTTAACTTGGGTTGGTGAAGGGCATTCCCAGCCCTGAGATGCTCAGGTGACCCTGAGTCAATCCTGTTGCATCCATTTTCTGGTGTACATACCTGTCAAGGGTGAGTAACCATAGGTTGCAGGGTCTGTTGGTGCTAAGACAGAGGTCACTGGACCCGAGGTCCTGAGGGGAGCCAGGCAAGAAGTAGGTGGGTTGGCCTAGGCTTCCTGGTGGGTGGCTCGCTGGCTCACATGTCATCTATGACTTCCTGTTGATTCTTCTGGTCTGTCCTCACTAGTGTTTTGGAAACTTGTGCAGCCTTCCAAGGCTGGGGCTCTGCTCTGTTTCTTAACAGTCTTATCTACTCGGGTAAGGAGACCCATGCCTGGCATTCTTCATTAAATGTGGAGTTCTTGGTTCTCTATCATCAGAGCTGGTTTTGCTGCCCTTTGGCATTTTGGTGGGATCCTGAGCCAACCCTTTGCCCCACCCTCTACCCTGCAGACACTCCTGCCCCATCAGAGGGAAGCTAGGGCAGGGGCTGGAGACAGCTGGCAGCCTGAAGCTGAGGCCTCTCAGCCTCAGGCCGGCACCCGGGTCTGGTCACATTCCTGAGGGACCTGCTGAGCCTCCCTGGCCCTGGGGGTTGGGTGGAGGAGGGGCGGGCAAGGATGGGTTCCAGGCTTCTAGAGCCCCCTTCTCCCGCCCATGGCTCCATTCCAAAGGAAGCCCAGGCAGCTTGAGTGGGGTATAGAGATCCAGAACCCTAAGATTCCCCTCCTGCAGTACCTAGAGCTCTGGATAAAGAAAGGCCATGCTCATCTGGCAGCAGCTGCCAGCTAGCTGCTTTGGCAGGCTAGTATTGAAAGGCCAGCCTGCAGCTGGGGCAAGCCCTCAGGCGGTGAAACCTCCTGAGAGGGGAGGCCATGTGGTCAGGCTGGGCAGGAGGGGGCTGGGCCCTCTGGGGAAGAGAAGATCTGGGAGGGAAGAAGGCAGGGGAGCCAGAGGCGGTTGAGACTGGTTCTTATAAATAGCCCTTGCACAAGTGGCTCCAATTTTGACCTTTTGTTATGTAAATGTGGCCAGCTTGGGAAGGGCTTGCCCAGGCCTCCTGCCACCTCTCAGCAGCCTGCCTGGAATTGTGTGCCTGCCCCTAGTTCCCCTAGCTTAGATGGTGCAAGGAGTATCCTAAATTTCCAGGATATAGGTTGGGGAAAGTAGTGAGTGCTCTCAGCTTCTCAGATCTGCTCCTGGGCTCCTCAGCCTTCCTTGCTGTTGGGTGTGACTATGGGGCCACCACTGTCTCTTGCTCGGCAGCCCTTGAACCTTTCTAGGAATGAGGGATCTAGGGCTATCAGTTGCCTCTTCTTTATTCATAGTCCCTTCATCTCTTTCTGTCTCCTTCCTTTGCTATGATACCTGAGTAATCATCTGTCTTCTCCCCAGGTGACCAGGCATTGATGCACCCCCAGGAAGCCCACGCACTCAAGGAGGCTGTCCCCTCTGGCTGCTGCTCACATGGTTTCTGGGCCCCTGGCACTCCGGTAGGCCGAAGGGGAACCCTGGGGGAGGGAAGATGTATGTCTGCTCCTTATCCCTAGGGCTCTTGGGTAGCCAAGCAGCTCTGCAGCTCTTGCCTAGCCAGTGATCTCTTGTGTGCGCCCAGTACTAGACAGTGTGGAGGAAGTCTGAGGCCAGCTGCCCTGGCCTGGCCTACTATGGGTCCATTGGTTTTCCTGCCCTTGCCTTGTCAGGTGTGGGGAACCAGGTGCCCTGGGAATTGGCAGAGCTGACATTGGCATTGTCCTGGGTCCTAGTGTGGAAGGCACACCTTGTGTGCTTTGTGTCTGCAAGGCTAGTGGGGCACAAGGATGGAAGAGAGAGTTGATTCCTGAAATCTCGAACCTTTGAACACCTTCCCAAGCAGCCTCAGCCTGGCCTAGCTTAGCCAAGTCCTCTTTCAGAGCAAGTGCAAGTGATAAGTATACAGGTGCTTACTGTGAAGGGCTAAGTGCTAGCTTTTAGTGTGTATCAACCCATGTTCATTGATAATGACTTCTGGAACTTTGGGTACTTGTCTATTAACAAGGGCAGATGAAGGGAGGGCAGGGTATGGTGAATGTGATCCCCTCCAGGGCTCTGGTGCTCTGGGTGAGTACCCTGGGAAAGTAGGAGGTCCTGGGTGGTGAGGTTTGGAGCAGGTTGATCTACTTACAGAGAATGGACCCTGAGTGGGAGGGGACACAGTTGCTTGTGGGAACTGCTGGAGGGGACAAAAATAGCAGCTCCATGTTGTGGGCCCTGCTGCTCCATTGCCAGAAGCCATAAATCAGTGGAGAAAGCCCATCTCCATGATCCTGTCCTGTGGTCAGCTGGGCTACGAGGATGGGGCTGGTGGTGTGGTTTCTCTCAGCTGGGAATTGGGTTGGTACTGAGGTTGGCCTTGTACTTTTTTTTTTTTTTTGCTGAACCAGGGATTGAACTCGGGCCCTTGGTGCTTGCCAGGGAAGTGCTTATTCCACTGAGCCATCTCCCCAGCCCCTTGATTGAGTACTGTTTTGCTCACCTCTGATGGTAGTCTTGGTCCTTCGACCCTGGGAGGGGCATTTGCAATTTTCCAGAGCTCACTCTGCATTTCCCTGCTCTTTGCTCTTATCCTACACAGTACCCTGTGTGACAGGCAGGTTGCCAGAACAGGTAGGGAGACAGGTAGGGTGGACAGTGGTTGGACTCCCTACTCTCCACCCCCACCAGCTGGCTGAGGATTCTTGTAGGGACCAAAAGCATCTATTTATTTATTTACTCTACCTACCTACGGAGAATTAAATCTAGGACCTTCACATTGAGGTACAGACCAAGACATTTAAATGGTCTAGGCTATGCTGGAATTTGTGATCCTCCTGCCTCAGCCTCTCAGAGTGCTGGAATTACAGATGTGTACCACCACCCTGGCTCATTACTTAATGACCTCAGTTATCACCTGTCCCAGCTTCTCTGGTTGGGTCAAGCAGGATGATTTTCCTAGGCTCAGATGGTGGCTCCTCTTCTCAGAAGGGTGTAGGGCTTAGGAGGTTCAAGGCTGGGGCAGTACCCATTGACTGCTCACTTGAGGTACTCCTAGGTAGAGGTGGGCTCTGCAAGGTTCAGCAGCCAAGGAGTGGCCAGTGTCTAGGAGGCAGAATGGGAACTTGGTATATCAGAAGGCCTATTTTGAATGGTATTTGAGAGGCACTGTAGGATACAGCAGAGGTTGCCAACCAGAGATTGGTAGATATATTTGATTTGGTTTTTATAAAAAATATAAATATTTGTAAAAAGCTTTTTAAATTTTTATTTATTTTTAAATTTAATTTTTTTTTTTTTTTTTTTTTTGGCAGAACCAGGGATTGAACTTATGCCCTTGTGCTTGCCAGGGAAGTGCTTATTCCACTGAGCCATCTCCCTGGCCCCTAGAGCTTTTTTTTTTTTAGCATAGAGATTATACATGAATATCTAGATTTCAAGCTTGTCTGGAAAGCTGGGAAGACCAGCTCTGTGAGTGCATGCCTAGGCAGGACTAGTCAAGGGACTAGTCAAGAGCTCCTTTACCTTTCTCAGGGCCTCTGCTCTTCAAATTCCATAGCCACCTGCTGCTCTTTTTTTTTTTTTGCGGAACCGGGATCCAACTCAGGCCTTTGCGCTTGCCAGGGAAGTGCCTGCTCCACTGCTGCTGCTCATTTTTTAGTCCAATGCTTGTCCCTGTGGGCCTGTGGTTTACTTCTTTAATGTGGAGACAGTACCTGGGTTGTGAAGTCAAATTCAAACCTTGGTACCTTCATGACTTGCATTTTTTCCTTGGTGCAAATGGTTGAGGGGATCAATTTGTTTCTTGTTTTCTCTGAGACAACTGGAGTCCTTGGTGAGGTGATACCCATACAGCACCTGCACCCCCAAAAGGAGTCAGTATAGAGCCCCCTTTGTGTGGCATGGGGAGCCCTGCCCTGCCCCAAGGCCCTGACACTAATTTAACATGGGTATGTCTGTTCTTGCCTGCAGGTGGTACGCGTGGGCAGGGCGTGGGGATATGGGGCCCGACATGGAGCTGCCCAGCCACTCAAAACAGCTCCTGCTGCAGCTGAACCAGCAGAGGACCAAGGGCTTCCTCTGTGATGTTATCATCATGGTGGAGAACTCCATTTTCCGGGCCCACAAGAATGTCTTGGCTGCTAGCAGCATCTATTTCAAGTCCCTGGTTCTGCATGACAACCTCATCAACCTGGACACAGACATGGTCAGCTCCACAGTGTTCCAGCAGATCTTGGACTTCATCTACACGGGCAAGCTGCTGCCCAGCGACCAGCCTGCTGAGCCTAACTTCAGCACTCTCCTCACTGCCGCTAGCTACCTCCAGCTGCCTGAGTTGGCAGCATTCTGTCGCCGCAAACTCAAGCGGGCTGGTAAGCCCTTTAGCTCTGGACGGGTAGGAACCACCAGCATGGGGCGGCCGCCCCGCAGCCAGCGACTGTCCACAACCTCTGTCATCCAGGCTCGGTATCCAGGGCTTGTGGATGGGCGAAAGGGGGTCCATGCACCCCAGGAGCTTCCCCCAGCCAAAGGCTCAGATGATGAGCTGTTCCTTGGTGGCTCCACTCAGGAGAGTACACACAGCTTGGGCCTGGGGGGCTGTAGCAGCAGCACCAATGGGAGTAGTGGAGGCTGTGAGCAGGAGCTGGGCCTGGACCTTTCCAAGAAGAGCCCACCCCTGCCTGCGACCACCCCTGGCCCCCATCTCACCCCTGATGACCCAGCCCAGCTGAGTGATAGCCAGCATGGCTCACCTCCCTCATCCTCTGCCCTGCCTGTTGCCAACAGTGCCTCTTACACTGAGCTGGGTGGCACCCCTGAAGGATCAATGGATTTGGATGGAGCTGAAGACAACCACCTCGGCTTGCTGGAGGGACCAGGTGGACAGCCTCGGAAGAGCCTCCGACACTCCGGTCGAAAGAAGGAATGGAGCAAGAAGGAGCCCATGGCTGGTTCACCCTTTGAGCGAAGAGAAGTTGGGCCCAAGGGCCCCTGCTCTGGAGAGGAGGGCGAGGGGCTTGGGGACAGGGTTCCCAATGGCATCTTGGCTGGCAGTGTTGGTGGGGGTGGCCCTAATGTGCCCTATGGGGAACCCCCATATCCCTGCAAAGAAGAAGAGGAAAATGGAAAGGACGGGAGTGAGGACAGTGGGCAAAGTGGAAGTGAGGGGGGCAGTGGCCATACTGGAGCCCATTACATGTATCGGCAGGAGGGCTATGAGACGGTGTCATATGGCGACAACCTATATGTATGCATCCCCTGCGCCAAAGGTTTTCCCAGCTCTGAACAGCTCAATGCCCATGTGGAGACACACACAGAAGAAGAGTTGTTCATTAAGGAGGAGGGAGCCTATGAAACAGGAAGTGGAGGTGCTGAGGAAGAGGCTGAGGACCTGTCAGCGCCCAGTGCAGCGTATGCGGCAGAGGCCCGGCCCTTCAAGTGCTCGGTCTGTGAGAAGACCTACAAGGACCCAGCCACTCTGCGGCAGCACGAGAAGACGCACTGGCTGACGCGGCCCTTTCCCTGCAGCATCTGTGGCAAGATGTTCACACAGCGTGGCACTATGACACGCCACATGCGGAGCCACCTGGGCCTGAAGCCCTTTGCCTGTGATGAATGTGGCATGCGCTTCACCCGCCAGTACCGCCTCACTGAGCACATGCGTGTACACTCAGGCGAGAAGCCTTATGAGTGCCAGCTCTGCGGGGGCAAGTTCACCCAGCAGCGCAACCTGATCAGCCACCTGCGCATGCACACCTCCCCCTCCTAGAAGCCAAAGACCGTGGGTACCCTCTCAGACTTGCCATCCGGGAACCCACAGAAAGAGAAGCAAGGCGGCATGGTGGAAGGGACCGGAGCCCAAGGTCCAGCTGTAGGCTCCCGTTGGCCCTCTAGCCCAGCCTCCCCACACTCAGAGCTTTAATCAACAGTCTGTACCAAGAGAAGCCAAGAGGAGAGAAGCCGGAAGACCCACCCCTGTGCATGTGGTGCTGGTGAACATTCTACCTCCCTGTCCCACCCAGGTTCCCAGCTCCCTGCAGGGGCAGCCGCAGAGCTGGTGGGAGTGGGTTACATGGGTCTCACTGGGACCTGGTCCCTTTCCTGCAGGCTGGGTTGGAGAAGGGGAAGTGTGTAGGGGATGTCCTCCTCCATACTGGTGAAGGACAAGGCTGCCTGTGGCCAGCGGTGGTAACTGGAGCAGGCCCTACCCGGCAGGGACCGTGTCTGTGTGCGTGCACGTGTGCTTGTGTCTGTGTGTGGGTGTGTGCAACCCTAGCTCTGAGAGGAGCAAGTGTTGAGGGGACAGCTCTTCCCTCCCCACTTGAGCTAGGGTGGCATTGCTCACTGGCGCTGGGGCAGTCAGGGTGATCCCATCGCCTACCTCTACAACTAAAGAGCCCTCTGGGCCTGTGTTGCTGTTATTCCTACTGATCTGTTTCTTTGTTGTTCTGTTTCGTTTGTTTTGTTTTTCTTTTTGAATTTTGAATTCTGTTTTTTAAACCAAAACAAACAATAGTTTATTTTCTTCATGCCTCTTTGGGGCTGAGCCTGGGTCTGCAGACTGAATGTAACCAGGGCAACTGCCTCTCCCTGTCATTCCTCCAGCTCTGGCAGGTGCCGTGGGGTGCAGCAGTAAGCCCAACTCTCCAGGCCCAGAAGCCCTTCTTGCCCAAAGGCTTCCATTGTCCCCAGCCTTGCCTGGGCCACCTCAGGAGAGTGCGCTTTTCCTGTAGTTTCTGAGGAATATTCTTTGTTTAGAGGTACTCGTTTTTTAATTGAGAAAGCCCCGTGTAACATTTTTGGGACTGTTAGAGCTGGAAGGTCTGGGGGGTGGGGGGAGGCTGGACTCAATGCCAGGATCGTCGGTACTCATGTCTTTTCATTTCTGTGTGTGTGTGGTAAGTGTGTGTGCTGTGTGTGTGGACAGATGTTTCACTTTCCTTCCTTGCTGAATAAGGTGGAGAGACTTCTGACCTTTTGCTACCTCTTGAATTCACAGAAACAGTATGTTGGTGATGGGCAGTTGAGGCCTAGATGCTTTTGTTTTCCTCTGGGGGGAGTGAGCCAGGCTCGGGCTGGCCTGAGCACCCTCCTGGGTCAGTCACTGTCCTTGGGGCACCCATTGCTCACTGAGCCCAGGTGACAGTTGAGAGTTCCTGGTATGGGGCAAGCTGTGGGGCAGGTACAGGGCATCTGAGCAAGAGGAGCTGGGAAGAGGGAACAAGTCTCAGCAGTTCCCTGCCAGGGCCAGGATGAGGTGGAAGTGAGCCCCCTCCCATCCTGGCTCCTCACATTGAACTTTGAGGAACTGACCAAAGCACGGGGACTGAGTATTGGCACCTCAGAGCAGGCCTGGCCCCAGGTACTCTGGTAAGAGGCTGGCTACCACTCATGGGCTCAGTTTATCTGGGATTCCACTCTTGCCCCTAAACCATGGCCTTCTTGATCAGCTGCAATACTCCATGGGCCCTAGGTGGGCTCCAGGCCAGACCAATATTTCCATGTTTGCCTCAATGTCCTTGGCCAACTGGAGTCACAGGGCTGGGCCAGCAGGCTTTATCTTACTCATTCTGTTTCATGCTTTTCTTTCTTTTTTTCCTTTTGATTTTTAAGTTCAGACCAAAAATATTCCAGTCATCCCCTACCCCCAGCCCTCCAAAGACCGTCCAGCTGCAAACAGCCTGAGTTCAGGGACCTGAGCGGTGAATGGTGTGTTTTTGGGAGTGAGGGGCTCTGGCCACATGAGGGCTCCTGGCTGAGCCTGCCATGTGGTGTCCACAGCTGTTCCCCCTTCCCACTGGGTGGAAGACAAAGAACTGGACCCAGGGCCTCAATTCCAACCAGTCAGGCTGAGTACCTGACAGGAGACTCCAGAGCTCCACTCCACCCAGTGAGGGGCAGGCTGTGCTAGGGTCCCTGTTCTCTGACCCCACCCCACTCATCAGCACTTAAGCCACACGACACAAAGTCTGTACCGCACGGGAATTGTGTATACGCCTGGCTGTGCTCATGGCCTTCTGGGCCATGGGCAGCCACATCTGTGAGGTGACTCAAAAGTAGGTGATTCCTCTGCAGAACTTCAGGGACTGGGAGCAAAGCCCCCTCACTCAACGACGTCTGTGCGACATAGTATTGTACCCACCTTAGTATTGTATCAAGCCTTTTCTGTATTTTAATGAGAAAGCAAAACACTAGTTTCCTATTTAAAAGATTTTAAGGGTTTACGGGGTGGGACAGGGTTGACACAACATTTTGGTTTTGTTTTCCTTTTCCTTTGACTCCATGTCTGGTGCGTGCTTGAGAGAGTGTGTGTGTACAGATGTTAAGAGCCTCACAAGGAAATTGGGCCGTAGAGGCCAAGGCGGCTTACAGTTCTCTGCTTTAGTCACTTAATTCCTGAATGTTTTGGAGAAACAGGAAACAGAAAAGCAGATGTCATATAGGAAAGAAGATAAAAACAACAACAAAAAGGAAAAAAAAAAAAGAAAGCTCATACCCAAATTCACAAAACCTATTTTTTAAACCAAAGCACATTTTGAATGAGTATGGAACCTCAATGGGCTCAGAAAAAAGATACTAATATATTTATCTCATTGTTTACATAAACTTCTACAGTTTCAGACCTCAGCAGCTGTAAGGCCAGTCCCAGGGAATCGTCACCTTTTGCTGGGGTGTTCTGAGTTGGCCCTGGAACGGCTCATGGGCAGAGAGGTAGGCCTGGGGTCAGGAACAGGCTGGATGCCTCCCTAGACTCACCTGAGCCTTCATCCCCATTCCTGGGACCTCTCCAAGCCCAGCTGGCACCAAAGAGCTTGGGCTAGTGCTGACCAGCCCCTGTGGCCTCCTGGCTGGACCTCTGTGGTTCTGACCAGTTGACACAGGGTGGCTGTCAGCTCTGGCCACAGGACCTGAGTCTGGGCTTGGGCCCCAGGGTGGAAGTGAGCTCCCTTTGCTGCTCTGCCCATGACTGTCCAGGGTGGGTTGATGTAAGGGTCTCACTTAAGCCAAAAAGCCAGGACCTTTGCACAGCTTAGTTAACTCAGTGGGTTACTATCCCAGGCAGCAAAAGGGGCTGACTGGGCCTGGTCCTTACCAACACAGACGGTGCAAACACTCTTAACAGTGTTGTTTTTTGTATCAATATGTTTGTGCAGTGATGAATGTATTTATTTCTCAGACCTGGGGCGAGTAAGCTGGTGTGTGGCAGGTCCGGCTCTGCCACTGCCTACTCCCGCCCGACTGAGCCATGACAAGGGCTCCTCCAGGATTGCAAAAAAGGAAAAAAGATGAACCTTTAAGTAAATCTCAGAGACTTGCAGCATAGCCATATACCACAGCCTGTGAAATGAACAATCTGGACCCAGACTGACTCTCCAGAACTCACTGAGTGGGGGGGGGGGGGATGTTTCCCATCCATCACCACTGGGGAAACGGCCACTGGCCCACTGCCCCACATCATCAGTATTCACTGGACCTCAGGCCCCTGTGCAGGAGTGCGATCTAGCTAGGCTGAAGGGTAGGCAGATTCTTGCTTTCCTGAGTAGGGGAAGCCTGGGCAGCCAGGAGGGCAGGGTGCAGAGCTGGCGCTACTTCCGGTCCATCCCCCAGCTTGGGGAGCAAAAGCTGAATGCGTCAATCTGAGAAGGGCAGACAGGAGTCCTCAGCCCTGCCACGCCCCCTTCAAGGGACCAAGGTTCTTTTCATCCCCAGAGTCATGTTGGGGCCGATTTTACTGAACCTGTGAATTGGATGCCAGGAATGAGGGGATATAGAGAGACCCGAGCAGAGCCCGAGTGTGACATTCCAAACCAGGGATGGGTGGGAGCTGTGGGAATTGAGGCTGCCCAGGATCCCCTTCTTAGGATGCCCCCAGCTTTAGTCACCCTCTTAATTTTCTACCAGGGACCCCTCCCCCTACCTCACCTTGCTATTTATTGCTGTAATTTATTGACCTCAAAAATGCTGCATAACAGACCTCATTTGGGACAGGGAGGGTCCCCAGGGCTCCCCCCCTCCACTTGGCAGGGCCCCGTGGGGCCAGGTGCTGAGGGGAGCCTCTCTGTACCCTACTCATCACTTGCTTCCCCCTGCCCCTCTGGGGGCCCCTGGTTGGGCACTGGCCCATTTGCAAATACCTCGAGGGGGAGGGGAAGGGATGGGGTTATAGCTTTTGTTTCATTGGAACTGGAAGAGGGATCATGTTCTACTATGCCCTTGGGGGGGCGGTGTACACTGGGATCGCACTCCTGTACTGGCCACTGCCATTGTCAATTCATACTGAGTTCACCTCCCTTGAAAATTTGGATAAATTCAGGTCAGAGCTGCAGGTATGCAGCTCTCCAGTGTCATAGAAAAATGATTCACTGATCTCCATTCAGAAGCGTGCAGTCTTAATGTACAGTGATGAGAAACTGTTATTTTATGATCTTTTCATTAAAAGCTTGATTGAAAACTATCTGGCATGGGGTCTTTATTCTATGAATGTTCTCTGGCAAAGTGACAGAGGGCTTCCAAGCTCTAGGTTGGACTTGAGATGGGCACCTGTCTGCCACTTTCCAGAACTCTAGTGGTATTTGTGGTCATGGGCCAAGGAGCTAGCCCTTTGATGTTTACATCCTCATGACTACTCCTGACCTGATCTGGTTGATGCTATGCAGGAAGCAGCAGATAATGGACAGTTAGGGTGGGTGTGGGCCTAGTTGCTGGGATGAGGAAGAAGTCTGGCCAGTACTCAGGATCCCACTGGCATAGCAGGGTTGGGGGCAAGTGAGTTTTGAAGCAAGGCTCATGCCCCTTCTTCCTATTTGGCCTGAGGTAGAGAAGGAAGAAAAAGGATAGTGTGCATCTGTGGGGTGGTGGGTAGGGCTGGGAGTCCTAGAATGAGTCAGGACTGGGGGCTGGGGAGTACAGAAGAGTCTAAGCTGTGTTCAGTTGTTTATAGTAACTTTAGTTTTACCAAATGTATTCCTGAATGTAATTTTAATAGTTTTTGCTGGGTATGGTGGTGCAAGCCTATAATCCCCAACACTTGGGAGGCTGAGGTAGGAGGATCATCTTGAGTTAAAAAGATGAGCCTGGGCTACAAAGAGCTCAAGGCCAGCCAGAGTTGCATAGTAAGATCCTGTCTCAAAAAACCTCTCCAAAAAAAGGAAAGTAAAACTTTTTAAAAAATGTTATTTAGTACATGGTCTCACTACACAGCTTAGACTCACAAGGATCCTGTTTTCAACCTCACCAGCACTGGGATTAGAGGTATGGTCACCACACCCCATCTTGGGTGGCCAGCTTAAGCTGCCCAGGGTGGGGCCAGCGTGCCATATGCTGGGAATTGAACGTCAGTCCCTGTGCTTGCGTAAGCAGGGGCTTAGTGCACTGAGCTATCGCCCTGGTCCTCAAGTGTTTCTTTTTTAATGTATTTAGTACAAGTGATACTCAGAGTGATCTGCCTGTTTTCAGCCTCCAAAGCGCTGGGATTACAGGTGCCCACCATGCGCAGTCTCAATCACTCTCAGCGTGCCCCAGGGGCAGGGCCCTCATGACATGCCAGAAATTAAACTCAGCCACTCTGCCACTGTGCTCTTCAAGTGCTTTTTTTTTTTTTTTTTTTTTTTTTGTGGTACTGGCGGTTGAACTCGGGACCGTGTACTCTACTGTGCTATCTCTCCAGCCCCTGCAAGTGGTTCTTTTTTTTTTTGTCTTTTTGAGACAGGGTCTCACTATACAGTTCAGGCTGGCCTTAAGCTCACTTTGTAGCTCAGGCTGGTCTCGAACTCACAACAATCCTCCTGCCTCAGCCTCCCGAGTGCTGGGATTACAGGCATGCGCCACCACGCCCGGCTGCAAGTGGTTCTTAATTAGGCTAAAAATATTAATTTTCCTCACAACTCATCCCATTTTGTAAAGCAAACCACTGAATTGATCTTAATTCTAAGTACAATTAAAACTGGTAATGCGACTTGCCAATTGATATTCACTGTCATAGTAATTTTGATGATTTACCACTGAGCTACATGGTGAAGTAGGTCTTTATCATTTTTGTTTAATAACTGCTCAGTTTTGTTTAATATGATTTTTTCAGTTGCTCACGTTTATCGCTATTTTGTAGTCCTGGGGATTAAACTAGGATTTCCACACCCTGGGCAGAGCTACATTCACAGCCCTCAGTTGGTCACTTTTTTTTTTTTTAAACTAGAAATAGCACCCTAAGATACTACTACTGAGCTATAGCCTTGGCCTCCTTGGCCTTTTTTATTTTTAGACAGGGTCTCACTGAGTTGTCTAGATAAGACTCAAGATTTTTCTGCCTTGGCATCCCTCATTGGTAGATCTATAGGTGTGTGCGCTATTGTGATTTGCTCCTGTATTTCTCTTGTTTTTTTTTTGTTTTGGGTGGAGCAGGGGATTGAACTCAGGCCCTTGGGCTTGCCAGGGAAGGGCTTATTCCACTGAGCCATCTCCCCCATCCCCTGTTCCTCTACTTTTTAACTGATAGCCTGCAGCACATCTTTTCACATAGATGCCATTTGTTCTGGTTTTGTTGGTGTATTCTCCCCTCCCCAGCCTGCTAGTGTCATGCAAAGCTGTGGGCAGGGGTTCTTTTGGGCTTTATCCTGCATTAAAGCCCTGTCTTTTGGGTTTCATATGTTCTCACTGCAGGATTACATTCTTGTCTTGATAGCATGTTTTCTTTAACACTATCCTGAGAGCACAATAGAAATAAGTATTTTGGGACTTTGACTGCTAACAAATGCTTTTAAGCTATGCGAACTTGATACTGTGGTTATCGAAGTATAGATTGGATAGTCTTGTCCCACTGAATTGTGAAGGTACTGCACCCATGGGTTCTACCAGTTTTCTAAGTTTAGTTCCTGGAAGTTTTTGGGATCTTTCAAGTTTTTGGTTAAATGGCCTCTTCGAAGGGTTGGTTTCATAGAGACTCAGTGCATTCCATAAGTTTTTTTTTTTTAAGAGAAAAATGTTTTTGATGTAATAGGATAACAATGGTTGTATATATTGTCTTTAGTTACAGTACAAGATGCAGACATTTAATTGCCCAGACTGTTAGCACAAACCTTGCTTATCAATGTTACTAGCTTTCAAAGCATGTGAGTTCAAGACCAGCCCTTGCTACAAAGTGAGCTCAAGACCAGCCTGAACTGCACAGTGAGACCCTATCTCAATAAGACAGAAACCTCACCCCCACAAACTTGTCTTCTTGGTGTTATTTTTTTTAATGGATATAATTGTTCCTAAGGAAATTAAGGTTTTTTTGGGGGGGTACCAGGGATCGAACTCAAGACCTTGTGCTTGCCAGGCAGGTGCTTATGCCACTGAGCTAGGGAATTTTAATTTTTTGACATTTGCTTTTTTGTTTTTTGAAATAGTGTTGCTGTTAGTTCAGGCTGGCCTTGAACTTGTATCAGTGTGCCTGCCTCTGCCTTCCAAGTGCTGGGATTACTGACATTTTTTTCCCCAGAGTCTTGCTGTGTAGTTCAGATTGGCTTTGAACTCACTGTGTGGCTCAGGCTAGCCTCAAACTTGTGACAACCCTGCCCCAGCTTCTGAGCATGTGTTACTTTGCTGTATGATGACCACTGAGTTGTACCCCTAGCCCTTGGGAAGTGGAAGGTAGTGGCTGTTCCATGTTCCCACCTGACATCAGTATCACTGATGTTAAATATTTCAGAAATGTTTCCTGTAAATTTCTCTAAGGACATTTGTTAAGCTGCACAGCAAAAATGGAAGGAAGCTTTGAATGGCTCTTTTTCCAAGACAACTTGGTCAAATCCAGGCAGCGTACCAGAAGTTCTCAGGTGTTGATAAATTGACTATTGGGTATGTTTCCTCCTCCATATGTAATTAGATAATATGTGGTGTCTGTACTGATCTCTTTTCCAGAATCTAGGTACATGTGGATACATGACTAAACTCAGGTGGCCTGGACCAAGGTCCTGAACCCTACTCCCATCCAGCCTGGACCTTCCCTCATCTCCAGGCCTGGGATGTAAGGAGATAGCCTCCTGGAGGTAGCAGGAAGCTGCACAGAGGGAACTTCCTGGGGACTGGGGTAGGTTCAGGGTTGGGGAAGGAAGGACAGGTGCATCCAGGGCTGTAGGACACAGGCACCTCAGGGGATCAGGTAGTGTGAAGATCTGATTCTCCCATCCAAGTATTAATCGGGCCCGACCCTGCTTAGCTTCTGAGTTAGCTTCCAAGACCAGATGAGATCGGGCACATTCAGGGTGGTAGAGCCATAGACGAAGGTCTGATTCTCAAGATGGTCTTGGGCACTGCATTTATGCTGCCTGGGGGCCTGGGTGTCCTTGGCACCAAACAACTGTCTAGCCATAAGGAAACCCTGGACATTGCTGAGAGCCCTACCATGTGGCCATCTGGGACAAGCCCACAGGTTCCTTGAGCCTGTCTTGTGTTGAGTCAGAGAGATAGCTCAGTAGAATAAGCATTTGCCTGGCAAGTGCAGAGTCTGGAGTTCAATCCCCCGGTATTGCAAAAAATAAAAATAAAACAGCACTGAGGGTTGTCGTTGTGGGCTCCTGTGTCACAGGCTATGTGTCTAGGTTACTTCAAAGGACCCCCAAACATTTGCATGTGTATGTTGTGTGCCAAGTATTGGCTAGTTGATGGACAGAAACTGCACTACTATGGTCCCTGATCTTTGATCCCAGGGTACTGTTCCTGAGTTACAGATGACAAGGGGAGTAAGGAGAGACACTAGTGCCCTTTATTGTGCTGAGGCCCTGCTCAAGACACTAACAGCCTAGGCTTATTCACTTAGCCCAACCCTGTGGACCCCCTGGTTTTTGTGGTTTGCAGGAAGAGATAGTACAGTGACCTCCATGTCAGCACCACCTAGGAAAGGACACATACTCCTTTTCCCAGAAGTTTGGCCAGATGCAATGGTGGCAGTATGCAGTGTCCCAGGGAGAGAACATTGCATACAAAGGCTGGGGTGGAGTAGTCTGGCTGTCTGGACTTCCGCTGTGGCTGGAGAGACAATGAGGTGCTGGAGGTCAAGCACCAGCAGGGTCACAAGGGACCTTTTTTTTTTTATTCAGAAAATTAAATACTAATTAATTAAAAATTAAATGTTTCAAAACAATTGAACTAAGAAAAAGTTGTCATGGTAGTAAAGAAGTACTGAGAATAAAACATAAGATAAATACTAGAAATCACTTCTGACAGTTTGGGGATAGGATATCATACAAAGTTCCAGTGTGTTGTGGACATGGATAATGACCATGACCCTAACTGGTGGCCAGGTGTCACTTGTGGGACTGAACTACAGCAATTTCCTTGAAATACAAGGGACCTTAAAAGCTAAATCAAAGCCTGGAGTGATGGTACATGCTTGTTTTTTTTTTTTTTTTTTTTGGTGGAACCAGGGATTGAACTCAGACCATTGCACTTATCCCACTGAGCCATCTCCCCAGCCTCAATGGTACATGCTTGTAATCCCAGCACTCTTGGAGGTTGAGGCAGGAGGATCACTAGTTTGAGACCAGTTTGGACAGCTTAGCAAGACCCTATTTCAAAATGAGAGAGAGAGGAAAAAAAAAGTTGGGGATATAGCTCAGTAAGAAGGTCCTGGATTTGATCTCCCAGTATTACAAAAGTGGTGGTGGTGGTGGTGAGGAATCACAGATAGGCTTGACCCAAATGTAAAGGAGCCAAATGCACCTCCCTGCCACCATCAGCATTGCTAAGGACCCTGCTCACCAGATGCCTATCCATGCTGAGGCTGTACTCTGATAGTGAGGTCACCAGGAGCTAGAGGACAAAGAAGTATTGTTTCCATCTTAGAGCATGAGGCTGGCCTACATAGGAGTCATCCAGCAGCATCCTCCAGGTGCATGATGTTTTGGTCAAGATGCCAGGTCTCTACAATAGAGTCGGGCCCATGCCATGGATCCCTAGGAAGGTGACTTTCATAGTACACAGCCATTCTTGTAGACAATGTGGAGGATGGAAAGTAGACATCTGGGGAAAGGACCACAGCAGATGCTCTTAGTGGCCTATACCATGGAGATCCCCACATTGTTCTTTCTCACGGAAGTTAGACTGGTTGGGTTTACTTCCTTCTTTCATTTGATCATCAGCTTGTTTAGGCTAATTGCTGCTTTCTGTCTGCTCACTGGCTGAACCATATGGTACACTACTCAATTTCAGCCAATAACAGAAGAAGGGAAGCAAGCTGAGAACTGTCATGGAAAGGTTTCCTCACCATAAAATGATATGCAAGAAGATGCCTTTCCCCTTTTCCTCTGATGTGATGGCTGGATCTGGGGTGCTATCTTTCTTTCTTTTTTTTTTTTTTTTTTTGGTGGAACCAGGGATTGAACTCAGCCCCTTGCGCTTGCCAGGGAAGCACTTATTCCACTGAGCCATCTCCCCAGCCCAATCTTTCAGCCAATGTGAGGAACAACTAGTTACATTCTGGCAGGTGTTTCTTGCCTAGCACAGTGCTTGACACGCAGTTGGAGTCTAACACATAAATGCTGAAAGGATAAATGAGTGGAGAACTGAGCCATTAATGAATGCACTGCCAAGGTCCTGAATTAATAAGCCTTAATACTCACCCAAATTTGAGATGTCCTGCCACCTAAAACTACAAATATTCTTTTTGCTTTAGCCAGTATAAGTTCTTTTTTTTTTTTTGTTTGGCAGAATCAGGGATTGAACTCCAGCCCTTGCACTTGCCAGGCAAGCGCTTATTCTACTGAGCTGTCTCCTGGCCCCTAGCCAGTGTAAGTTCTATTTGCTGTCCAAATCATATAACTCTGTATGAACCCTGTACTCACAAAACTATCTCTTTGAAAAGCCCAGAGAATTACTTGATCTTGATTTTTATCAAAATTGTGCCCATTTTACAGATGAAGAAACTGATCAAGCTCTTGGCTCCAACTACACAGGTTTTTAGGACTTATCCCCATATGCCATGCACCTTGCTATCCCTGGCTCAAGGACACCCAAGGTGAAGTGGGCCTCTCCTGTCACCAACATAAAAAATAAATGCATTAAGTATCTCAAGAAATCAGAAGTTGGGGCCTGGGAGATGGCTCAGTGGAATAAGTGCTTCCCTGGCAAGCGCAAGGACCTGAGTTCAATCCCCAGTTCTGCCAAAAAAAAAAAAAAAAAAAAGAAATCAGAAGTTGATATAGTGGTATATGCCATAATTACAACATTCTAGGAGGCTGAGGCAGGAGAATCACAAGTTTTTTTTGTTTTTGTTTTTGTTTTTTTTTTGTCTTTTTGAGACAGGGTCTCACTATGCAGTTCAGGCTGGACTTAAGCTCACTTTGTAGCTCAGGCTGGTCTCAAACTCACAACAATCCTCCTGCCTCAGCCTCCCAAGTGCTGGGATTACAGGCCTGCACCACCACGCCTGGCTCAAGAATCACAAGTTTTATGGAGACCATGTCTCAAAAACAAAAGGCTGAGGAAGTAGCTTAGCACAAAAACCCTGGATTCAGTCTTCAGCATCATCACCCCCAAAGACAGAATCCCTCGGAGTAGGGAGGATATTCTGATTTTGTGAGCAAGCATATTCCATAGGGCCCTAGAAAAGTAATCTTTTCACAGCCCAGCCCCACAGTGAGCCACAGCAAGGAGAGCATAGGCGACCATCTTGTCTTCTGACCATTGCTGGGAAAGAGCCCAGTGCCACAGGTAAGCAGGAAGTATTTTCCCTTCAGCAGAGTTGAGGGAAAAGGAGGCGTGTTGCCTTTCCTGCCCAGACTTTCCACTGTCTGGGACTTAAGAGTCCCAGGAACTCCATCACTGTGGTCCTTCTGGTCCTTGGGAGAGGGACCCTTGTCTGCTGCCTTCAGAGTCACCCTGCACCCTTGCCACTGACCTAGCTCAGTGAAAGTGGACATCAGCCTCTTACCTGGCCAGGCAGGAAGATGGGTTCTGCATTGCTGGACTTCTAACTTTTTTGTTTTTGTTTTTGGAGGCAGGGTCTCACTATGTAGTTTAGGCTGACTTTGAACTCTATTACACCAGGCTGGCCTCAAACTGATGGCACTCCTTCCTCAACCTCCTGAATGCTAGGGTTATAGGTGTGCATCACCACACCTGGCTGAACTTCCAGTTTTTCATAAAAAGACCAGAAATTTGAACTATAAAGACCTCATTTTAAAATTTGTATTAAACTTTTAAAAAGTAGGATTATCTGGGATAAATTAATCTTTGCTGGTCAGATCCAGTCTACCAAGCTATCAGTTTGCACCTTATGAGTTATATGCCCAACAGGGAAACTGAGGCCCAGGGAAATGAGCAGTGTTGGGTAAAGGTTAAGAGCAGGCCTGAGCAGACCCAGGAGGACTACCTTGGGTTTTTTGCTGTGCTATTTTCTTTATTTTCTTTTTCTTTTTGGCAGAACCAGGGGTTGAACTCAGGCCCTTGTGCTTGCCAGGGAAGTGCTTATTCTACTGAGCCATCTCCCTGGCCCCTGTGCTACTTCTTTCAAATGCACCAGGTAAAGATGTGTAGGGAGCAGCCAAAACTGGAAATTGGTAATACATGGGAGGGCAGGACAAGGCCTTAATGCCTAAAGCAGTCAAGCTATCTCAGTCTTTTTTTTTTCCTGCAAAGCTTTATTCCAGAGGGGCTCAGTCCTTCGGAAGCTGCCTTCCTCATGGTGGCCAGCACGTTGCTCAGCTCCTCACGCTTCCTCTTGGCGCGGATGTGTGTCCCCACCCTTTTCTTGATGAACTTGAGGGCACGCTTGTCCTTGGAGACCTTGAGCAGCTCTATGGCATGGCGCTCATAGGGGGCGAAGCCACACACCTCCCGGATCATGTCCTGCACAAACTTGGTGTGTTTGGTGAGACGTCCGCTATGGCAGCTGTGCCTCGGCTTGCTCACATTCTTAGTCACCTTGTGGCCCTTATTGAGGCCCATGGCCATGGGATAGCGGAGGGCCATGGCTACTCTTCTTCAATGGTTGCTGTGGCGGAAAGCAAGCTACCTCAGTCTTAAGCAAAACCTACCTGGACAATTTTGACCATTAGTTGCTACGCAACTTTGTGTCTCCTGATGCTAATCTTGCAAGAGTATAAATAAACACCCCTATTGTTGTTCTTTGGGTCTTTTGCTCATCAAGCACACAGACCTCCACCCGAAACCAGCTCTTGTCTATCTTTTCTGCAGTCATGCTGCCATTTCTCCTCCAGGCAAACCGAGATGCCAACACACCAACACCAACAAGTTCCAACAAAGATATGCATGGGCGCTATGTTCCTGGGCCTCATCATGGCATTGTGCACAGGGAATATCCAGGTTGAGAATTGTGCTGGCCTGGCTCAACTGCATACCAGAATTGCAAAGAAACCCTTTGGGAAGTGAAGGCAGCAGTAGTTGTACCTGGGAAGCTGGTGTTCACATGGTGCTCCTTGGTGCCCAAGCATGGTTGGGCAGTGCATCCTAGAAGATCCATTTGAGCAGAGAAAAATCCTCTTGGGGGAATGTTGATGCTTCCCCAAGCTGGCTGCCTTCACTACAGCAGCCTCGTTTCTGAGTCCAGGTGGGCATGGAAGCTGTCCCTGGGCTCAGTTTGGAAACCAGGCTGAAATGCCAGGGATCTCTGCTGTGGTTTGAATGTTTTCCCAAAAGTTTATGAGCTGGAAACCCATTCCCCAAAGGCATATGTTGGGCACAATTTTCAACCTGGATATTCCCTGTGCACAATGCCATGATGAGGCCCAGGAACATAGCGCCCATGCATATCTTTGTTGGAACTTGTTGGTGTTGGTGTATTGGCATCTCGGTTTACCTGGAGGAGAAATGGCAGCATGACTGCAGAAAAGACAGACAAGAGACCAGAGCTCGTTTCAGGTGGAGGTCTGCCTGCTTGATGAGCAAAAGACCCAAAGAATAACAATAGGGGTGTTTATTTATACTCTTGCAAGATTAGCATCAGGAGACACAAAGGGACTGGGATCCTGGGAGGTAATCAGAGTGAGGTCATGAGGATGGGGCCACCCTGGTGGCATTAGTGGCTTTAGAAGAGGTAGAAGAGAGAACCAAGCTGGTATATTTACTTTTTGCCAATGGATGTGGTCTGTTGTACTTTGAAGGAGGAAGGAGATCCTTACCAGAGCCATGCTCTGGATTTCCTAGTCTCCAAAACTGTGAAGCAATAAAAATTCTATTATTTGTAGCCGGACATGGTGGCGCATGCCTGTAATCCCAGCACTTGGGAGGCTGAGGCAGGAGGATTGTTGTGAGTTCGAGACCAGCCTGAGTTACAAAGTGAGCTTAAGGCCAGCCTGAACTGCATAGTGAGACCCTGTCTCAAAAAGACAAAAAAAAAAAAAAAAAAAAAATATATATATATATATATATATATATATATATATATATTCTTTGTAAATTATCCAGTCTTAGGTGTTTTGTTATGGCAACAGAAAATGGACTTAGCATTTGCTTTGCAGCCAAAAGTCACTCAGATACGCTGGATGGAGCCAACTGGATTCCGTAAGCTGGACCACAGTTAGTGGTCAGACAAAAAGTCCCTTAACAGTGATACATGGATACCCATTTTTATGGTAGTATCACTCATAAAAACTAGTTCTTGGAAATGGCCTATATATCCATCCATAGATGAATGGATAAAGAAAATGTGATGTTTGTACACAATAGAGTACTACTCAGTCAGAAAGAAGGAGAATGGCTGTACCTGAAGATCACAATGCTAAAGGAAATAAATCAGACACAAGGTCAAATATCACATGGCTTCTTCTACCCCCTCTTTCAGTTCAGTCTGTCCTTTAACTCACTACACAGTCCAAGCTGGCCTTGAATTCATGGTGATCCTCTTGCCTCAGCCTCCCGAGTGCTGGTATTACAGATGTGCTGCAGTATGCCTTGCCCACGGCTTCTCATATGAGAAGCTCAATGTATAAATAAGTTAAAGAGCAAAATAAAAAAGGGAGGCTGGTGTGGTGCTGTAATCACGGCACTGGAGAGGCTGAGGCAGAAGGATCATTGTGAGTTTGAGACCAGGTTGGACTACAAAGTGAGGTCAAGGCCAGCCTGAACTGCATAATGAGACCCAATCTCCAAAAAAAGGAGGGAGATAGAATTCATGCAGATAGGAAGAGGATCTAGAAAGAGGAGGTAAAAGGGGAAATTAAAAAATTTGAGATGTGATATGTATATGTAATAATTTCCCACAATGAATATATTCACTATGTGTCACAAATGTGCTAATAAAAATATTTTAAAAACTCCTTTGTCTTTCTGTGTGGTGCCTGCATATAATACCAACACCCAGGAGGCTGAAGCAGGAAGACTGCTGAAGGTTCAAGACCAGCCTGTGCTACATTGTGAGTTCAAGGCTAGAATGACTACACAGAAAGACCCTGCTTCAACAAACAAACAAACAAATAAACGTTCCCTTGAAATTTACTAGTCAGTTCTGGGTGGCTTTTGCTGCCCATTTCACAAATAAGGAAGTGGAAGCAAAAGGGATATTGTGGTTGAAGTACCTTCCAAGCTCCCTAGCTCAAGGACAAAGATGGTGTGTGTGTGTGTGTGTGTGTGTGTGTGTGTGTGTGTGTGTGTGTGTGTGTAGGGGGGTTGTGCTGTTTTTGCTTCACCTGCAGCTTCCAGCTGTGTTTCTTCTCCTTGGTTTCTATCTGGGTGTCCCCAAGAGCCTCATATGCTCACAGGTGGGTCTTTGGGGAGTTACTCGGGTCACGAGTGTGACACTCCTTAGTGGATTAGTCTGTTGATGAGTTTATAGCTAATGATGATGCTGGGAGGTGAAGCCTGATAGGAGGAGGGACACTGGGGGCGTGGCCTGGGTCTCCTTTCCCCTCCCTTTGATTTCTCTGTTTCCTCCATGCCAGGCCATGAGCCGTTTCCTGTTCTGTCCCCCTCTGCCAGCTCACCCTGCTGTGGAACCAGCTGACTAGGGACTGAAACCTCTACAAACCATGAGACAAAATAAACGTTCCCTCCTTGCACTGTGGGTGTTGGGTATTGTGTCTTAACAATGAGAAAGTAACCAGGACAGAGCCCCCTGGCCACTGTTTTCCCATAAGGCAAATTGGCATGTTGACCAAGAGCACAAAGGTGGGAGGATGTAGTAAAGTGTTGGGAGGTGGTGGTCTGGGGATGCCTGATGCCCCTCAGCATCCTCAGGTCACCCTTGCTGGTGTGAGCTCAAAAAGAGGCCCAAGGAGGGTGCACATGGACACTGTGGGCACAGTATGGTCAAGCTTGTCCTCATTACACACCTGTGCATTGGTGTGTGCATTTAGGAGGAAGACAAGGCTGGCTTTGCTGAATGAGAGGACACAAGCTGAGAGGTGAGGGACATTGCCATTTGATGTAGGGGAGAGTTGAGGCTAGTGAAGGGACAGCATAGCCCTAGTCACCCGTTTATAAATCAAGCTAAGTGGAACTGGTCCTGATTCTGAGGCTGGGTGCAGTTTTTCTCCGGGGGCATTTGGCACTGTCTAGAGACACAGTTGATTGTCAGGCCAGGGATGCTGCTCAGCACTCCACAGTGCACAAGACAATCTCTGCTATAGGAACACTCAGTCCCCAAGTGTCAGTGTCTAGGCCGAGCTGTCTTGAGGCAGCCTTCGATTCCAGAGGCTGTGTGTGGGAGCATTCCCAGGGTGCAGGGTCACTAAGACTCCTGTTTTCCCCTCTGCACCAACTCACAGAGGAATAGTGAAACTGAGGCCAGGGATCAGGCCTGATTGTTCCAGAAGCTGATATCACAAGCTGACCTGGGCACTCTTTCTTCCCCATGAATCCCAGGGAAGACTTCAGTTCTTTTTGACTTTTTCAGACAGGCTCTCACTGTGCAGTTCAGGCTAGCTTTGAACTCACTTTGTAGCCTAAAAGCCTTCAGAGTCCTTTTTTCCCCTTTCTTTATTATTATTATTATATTATTATCATTGTATTTAGTACAGGGTCTACAGGGTCTCACTATGGTTTGGACTTGTAGTGATTCTCCTGTTTTCAGCCTCCCAAGTGCTGGGATTACAGGCGAGTGCCACCATGCCTCTCAGTTGCTATCTCAGCAGGCCCCGGGGGTGGACCCGGCACTTCAGTCCACTAAGCCATCAGGCCAGCCCCAGAGTCCTTGAAACCAACCACTCATCAGCAAGCAACTTGCCCACCAGCCCAGACAAGGAATATGAGGAGGCTTGCCCCTGCAGTCAGTGGGGTGCAGGATGCCATCCTGCTAGCAGACAGAGAGAGTAATAAGCAGCTTTTGATTCATATGCTAATGCTATTTAATTTTGACATCTGGTCTAGATGCATCAGACAGTTCTGTGACCCATTAGTCACGTCTGCCATAGGCACAAAAATAGGAAAGAGCAGCATGTGTGCCCCATTTGTTATGTCAACCTCTGACTTCTGCTCTGATGTATCCTAGCAAAAGAAGCCTGGGGACCAAGCTGACTACTAAGGTGCTAATTTAGCCCCTCTGTTTCTTTCTTTTCTTTTTTTTCTGTTTCTATACTTAGGACTATATAGTAAGTCTGGAATCCTAGCCTGAATTCCAAACTGCTGCAAAATCCTTGACACTGCATCTAGATCTTCCCAGCCCTGACCCTGGGAGGGGAAGCTATGCCCTGTCCCCTTCTCACTAGCCACAGCTACAGTTCTACTTCCCCCAAATACTGTAATTTATACAGAGCTTCAGCACCATCCATGTTAAAATATTGCCTCTGTCAGTCAGATTCCTATTGTCAGTTGGGCCTCAGATGACCTGCCCAAGAAGGAATGGGGCCTGGGTTAGCCCCAGTGAGCCACTCCCCTTTAGGTACCAGCATGGATGTGGTAAATTTCCCCATCACTGGCCCTTTCCCAAAGACCATCCCACTTGAGTCCCAGCATGCCTCAGTTGGGCATCTTGGTATCACAGGAAGTCATACTGGAGAGAGCCAGTGCTGAGCTTTTATCTGTGCCCTGTCAGTGTAGCTTTATAACATCTTCCATCAGCAAGTCAGTCTACTTCTTCACCCAGCATCAGGGCTGGCCTTAGACTTGCTTTGGCAACCAGGTAAGGCAGCAGTGGTGCTATACCAGGTACTGGCATAGAACACTCCTGCTCATGTTCTTGGAACCTAAGACTACTGCACTAACAAGCCCAAGCTTGCTGATTAGAGAGTGAGTGTCCATGGGGGGAGAGAAGAGTCCTAAACTGAAGCTACCAGTTGACTCCAGATACAGGAGCCCACTGAGATCAGCCATTCCTACTCACATCTGCATGACCACTCAGTTGACCTCCAGGCCCAGGCCATGTCTGCTGCTCCATAGAACCTCACTTCCCTCACTTCCTTAGAGTTATGGGCCTCTGAGACATGTATGTGTTTAGTGGTTCCCTCCAGGAGCACCCAAGTCCTGAAGGCCCCTGTCTTTTACCTTCTAGATTGTGATGATGCAGTTCCCATCTGCCTCAGCCCATGGTGAAGTGGAGGCTGCGTGCCCAGGCAGGGGTCAGAACAATGACATCCAGGCGGGTCTGCCTCCTGCCAGGTGGGGGCCCATGGAGATGATCACAAACAGGGAGTGGCAGAGGCTACAAGACAGTAGAGACTGCAATAGGGCCAGAGAAGAGAGGGGACAGTGGGGCCTTTGAGGGAGAGCGTTGTCCTGGAGCCCTCCAGAATATAGGACTTTCTGGTGCCTGCTATACTCCAGAAGAGAGAATCAGAGTGGGTAGTCTGGGTTCTTCAGCCTTCCATTAACCAAAGCATTCAACTAATTAGAAGGCAGTTCTGGTATGTTAATTGGCAGGCCTACATAATCGCAAAGTGAAGCCTTTGGAATTGTAAGAAAAGAATCCAGTGGTCTGACTCAGGGAGACTTTATGGGCAAGTGAGTTGTTCTGTCATTCTAAGAGAAATGGAAAAGGTCTAATTTTCCTGTGCTCCAAGGCAGTACACAGATATTGTTTGTTTGTTTATTTAATCATTTATTTATTTGTTTGTATTAGGATCTCACTATGCAGCTCAGACTCTAATGATTCTCTTGTCTCAGCCTCCCCAGTGCTGGGATTGCAGGCATACACCACCATGCCCAGTTTCAGTGGCCGGCTTGGTGTGGGGCCAGCATGGCATATTGTAGGAGACACTTCCTGGTCCTTGTCTCAGTCCAAGAAACCAATATTTGTAATCCCAAAGTTACGTTATTGGAATCCCATCAAGTTGATTCCAGTCTACCACTTTCCATGCAGCCCACGGTGAAAATGAGGACACTAAATTATATTTTTAATCATCGGGGAGTCAAGGGGCTCTAGGTCCGTCCAGCCACGAAGATGGCTTTCCAGAACCAAGAGAGCGACCCAGGGCCTCACCCAGTTTTTATTCAGTGAGGGAGTGGCTTGAGGACTGAGAATTGTGGGAAGTAGGTGACTACTGTGAGCTGAGCTAGGTGTGGGGCCTACATTTACCTCTGCCATATGCAGAGAGGATATGTAGAGACAGTAATCTGCATTATATAGTATTTAATGTTTTGGGAAGTCTAGGGCTTCAGCTTTGGTGTAGTCTTTCAAGCTCCAGGAAGTCATAGCCTCTGGCTCGATCCCAGCTGGCAGCGAGGAGCATTAGCTCTACCATCCTGTCTCCACCCGGCTCACGTTAAGGAGCAGCAGGCTTACCAGGGAAACACACATGCCACCTTCAAAGACTATCACCAGCACCTCAGCTAGACCAATACACATTGCTTAAGGCCAATTGAAGGATAAACAGAAGTCCTAGCCAGCTCTCTACATAACAATACAAGAAAATAGGATCAGGCTCAGTCAAAATGGAGACAGTCGCTCTTTCAAGGAGAGCTGCTGGGTGTGCCCTCCACAGCATATGGTACCAGGGATGGAACCTGGGTCCTTGCACTTGCTAGGCAGGCAGGCGCTTAGACTGCCAGGCTATCTCCTGGGCCCCTAGATATCGTTAACCACACCTGACTGTCTCTTCGTCTCCATCTCTATGTCCCTCTCCTTTTTTCTCTGTCATCCTTTTCTCTGTCTCTCTCCCTTACCCCCGTTCTGCAGAACTGGGCATTTGCTCCCTGGGCCTTTGCACTGAGGCCCACCTCCTACCATCCATGATTTTTTTTTACTTTGAGAAAGGGTTTTTTGGAGTCATTGAGTTGTTCAGGTTGGGATCAAACTTATGATCATGCCTCAGCCTCCCCGATTGCTGGGATTACAGTTGTGCACCATCACGCTGAACAATCACAGATCTTTCCTGCTCAACTAGTACTGCTTATTGTCCTCAATCTAGACATGGCTTCAACATCCTCACCTGTGTCAATGTGGGCAGACATTAGCAATCATTAGCATGAAAGGCTAAAATCATTTTGATTCAGGACTCTGGCATAACTGCGATTTTAGTAATTTTTGCTATAGATACACACATACACATAGAAATATTTTGAGAGAAAGTCTAAACATGTAGCTCAGGCTGGCCTTAAACATGGGATCCTCTTGCTTCAGTTTTTGGTTTGGGATTACAGCTGGGATTACAGATGTGTGACATTATACATAGTAGTTATATGTATATAATTGCAGTCTTCCTGGACCCTAACTTCTCTCTCTCTCTCTGTGTGTGTGTGTGTGTGTGTGTGTGTGTGTGTGTGTGTATTAACTGGGGCTTGAATTCCAGTGCTTCACACATGCTAGGCGAATGTTCTACCATTTATTGTCCCTAACTTTTGCCTATTTTAATGGAGCCATCACCCTAACATTACTACTATATGTTCCTAAACTCTTCATAAGAGCTATATAGGGCTCACCTTCTTTCTTTCTTTCTTTCTTTCTTTCTTTCTTTCTTTCTTTCTTTCTTTCTTTCTTTCTTTCTTTCTTTCTTTCTTTCTTTCGGCAGAACCAGGGATTGAACTCAGGCCCTTGCGCTTGCCAGAGAAGCACTTATTCCAATGAGCCATCTCCCCGGCTCCTTTACCTTCTTTAATTGTCCCAGAGACACTATATCAGAGGGCATTATTGTTATTCTCCCTTTTTGAAGATACATTTATATTTACTTTATTTTTATTATGGTGTTTTATTAAAGCAGTGACTTCTTTCCTATTGTTTCTGGGGAGCTTAATAAGTTGGAACAGAGAGAGCTCTAGAGAGAGTCTGGAGTACCATTTTCTGCCTACCCAGTCCTCAAGGGCCCAGTCAGAAAGCACACTTGCTCCACCAGGAACACTGCCAGCAAGTCCCAGGGAGGATGGGATAAGAGCTTGAAAGCTTCCTGTCCACTTCATTTCTTGCTGATGACCCAACATGTTCCAGCAGCCAATGGGATCTATGGTGTGAAGTGGTCATGAGGGTCAGTGGAGTCTGGGGCTTAGAGTCTGTTGGTGTCAGTGGCTGTCACAGAGGCAGGTGTTGAGGAATGTGAGGTAGTGACTGAGGCTTTTGTCCAGGCCTGTGCTGGGCATGCTACAGTCAGCAAATGCAGCCTAAGAGGCCCTCCCTCAAGGCAGCCCCGGCCGTCAGAAGCTGTAGGGACTAGGGTCATGCAGGCTTTGGCCACAGGAAATGGAGCCATTCCCAGTCCTTGTGCTGGCAGAAGGACCTCAGTACTGCATGATGTTGCAGCCACTTTGAATGTTCCATGGCTTTTGAGGCCACAGTTCTAAGAGTTGTCACTGGATTACTCTTGCCTAGAGAAGTTGGCCCATTTTATGGACAAGGAAACTGAGGCCTAGATAGAAGTGGGACGCCTAAGGCCACACCTGCAGAAGAAGCAGAGACAGGGCCTCATCCAAGTGTACTCCAGGTTTGGCTCTCAGTCAGGGTGATGGTGCCCCCCAGCGAAACACGGAGCAGTATCTGTAGACTTGCTTGTCCTCACAAGGGTGTGTATGTGTGGAGTGCTTCTGGCATCTAGGTCAAAGCAGGACGGCCCACAGCAAGGACTTGTCTAGCCCAAAATGTCAGTTGTGCTGAGGTTGAGAAACTGCTCTAGGCCGTGTGGTGTGAGGTCCAGAGGGGAAAACACTGCGCAGAGCTGCTCTGCAGGTCAGGGGCTGCACAACTGTAGGTTCAGCTGAGGGGGGAGTTTTAAATCAGTGGCTTAACCTGGCAGGTGGGAGTGGTGGATGAGGGCTGAGAGGCTCCAAAATGAAGCTGGGTATCTTGCCTGGACACTGGGAAGCCCCTGTGGGTAATAGCCCCTCCTGTGTGCTGGAGGGGTAAGGGTGCTTCCGTTCACCCCAACTTTCTGCATCTTAATGGCCATTATGAGGGCTGGCGATTGCGAATGGGGAAGCAGCAGGTGCCCTTGAGCAGTGTGCTTATCTTAGTGTTGGTGCCACCACGTGTAGGCCTTCTCTGTGGAGCCTTTGTCGGGTTGCTGACGACATGTGGCTGGTTGGTGTAGGCAGTCAGCGACACTATGCGACTGGCGGAGTATGTGGGGCGGGGTGGGGTGGGGGCAAGGGCCTGCAGATGCTCAGGGACAGACAGGGCGATCTCGATCTTCTGTGTCCTTCAGGACTGAGGATGATTCAGGGGGCGTGGCCACGTAGGGGAGTGGCCACAATGGGCGTGGTTACTCTAGAGCTGCTACGACGACGGGCAGCCTAGTTAAGCCTTGTAGCTGTTTAGGGTGTGCCTATTTAGGATGTGACATTTGGTGGCATTGACATTTGGGGCATGGCCAAAGGTATGGGGGAATTCTTATAGGCTGGACCCCAGCATAATTTTTGTTGTTGTTGTTGTTGTTTCTTTTAAAATAGAGTCTTATTCTGTCATTCAGGCTGGCCTTGAATTCATTATATACCCCAGGTTGGCCTCAAACTCCTGTCAATCCTCCTGCTTCAGCCTTCTGAGTGCTGGGATTACAAATGTGCTTCACCATGCCCAGCACCCCACCATAATTTGGACTAAAGGATGCTAAAAGTAAAGTATTGGGTGCTGATGCCCCATCACACCCCTCAGAGTTTCTTGATCCTCACTGTGCAGATGGAGAAACTGAGGCAAAATGATTTCGGGTGGTTAGGAAGTAGCAGGATGAGGACTTGCACCTAGATCCATGCCTCCAAGTCCAACTCTCAGAAGCCAATCCAAGAAGGCAAGGCCCATGTGGGCTGTGCTGCTGAATGTGGCGTGGTCAGAACTTCAGACACCCACCTGCACCCTACACTTGTGGCTTCTCCTTGGGCTGGGAGAAGTGCCAAGGTCTGCATGTGCTCAGGGTTCCCTGTGCTCCAGAGGCTCCATGTAGAGGGGCATCAGCCTCGTATGGATGTGTGGTGGCTTGGCCTGGGAGGAGGTGACAGCCACCCATGGCCACACCAGGCAGAGACACAACCAGGCTCACTTGGGATACAGAATTGGGTACAGAATGTGGAAACTGGGGTGAGGGTCAGAGTCTTGGCTGGCAGCAGCAGAAGTCAGCACCCATGTTTCAGATGCTCCCAAGGATGTGAAATTTGGGGTTTATGAAACCTTAGACCTGCTGTGCTATAGGAGCAGAATTTTATTTTATTTTATTTTTTTTTGTCTTTTTGAGACAGGGTCTCACTATGCAGTTCAGGCTGGCCTTGAGCTCACTTCGTAGCTCAGGCTGGTCTCGAACTCACAACAATCCTCCTGCCTCAGCCTCCCGAGTGCTGGGATTACAGGCCTGCGCCACCACGCCCGGCTTTAGGAGCAGAATTTTAAATTCAAGGTATATTCAACTTGATTCCTAAGGCAAGAACTTTTCAGACACACAAGCTGCTTTAGTTTGAAAGGAAACAAGGGCACCTGAGATGTATAGAATTTTGGTGTTGGGATATAAAATTCATGGGCTTGGAACTCCACATCTAGGAATCTGAGTGGTCAGCTTTGGTCTATACTCTTAGAACTGAGAACCTGTGAGTTTGGGTACAAGCTGCCTTTGTTCCTCACACCACTGGTTCAAATGCATCAATACGTTAGAGATTTTGTAGGCATGTATTACATAGTCTACAAATAATTTTTTTTTTCTTTTCCAAAAAAAAAAAAAAAAATACGTTAGAGGGCCAGGGAGATGGCTCAGTGGAATAAGGGCTTCACTGGCAAGCGCAAGGGCCTGAGTTAAATCCCTGGTTCCACCAAAAACAAACAAATAAACAAACATTAGATTCAGTGTCAAAGACCATCACTGCTTGAGTCTGATTCTTACATCACTAGGCTTTCTCTATCTCTGAGTCTCAGAATCTTTGTTCCTGAAGCTTAGATATTCAAAGTAGATGAGGGAATTATTTTTCAACCATTCATTCATTAATTCATTAATTCATTCTTTCATCATTAGGTCCTCGTGCTTTCTGGCACTTGAAGGGTCAGACTGGCAAGGATGAGCTCTCTACCACCACCCTGCATCTCCTTCCTGCCTGCCTACAGCTCACCTTGGTAACAAGATGTCAAGGAAGTTGGAGATGGTGAATGTGAGCACGTTGCTGGTGCCTTTGGCCATGTCCAGCAGCACAGGGGTGATGTCTTGCGGCTGTTGCTCAGGTTTGGTAGAGCCTTGGGCAGGCAGGTCTTCCCTGGGGACATCCCTGGGGGACAGACATATAGGATGAGGTAGGACTCAGCTCTTGGCTGTTGGGCAGGGAGTTAGAGGCCCTGGATCCAGGACTCACTAACATGGTGGCTACCTGAGCCTTTTTCCTGTCTGTCTGTCTCTGGTAGGAGTAGGAATGCTTTAAAATGTAGGAGGCCACAGCTTATAGACAACATTTTATTTTAATTAATATTGTCTGGGAGGATTTTTAAAAAGGCACTGTAATCAAATAGGAATGTGGGATTTAAAAAGTCACCCAGGCTGAGGGGATAGTGGTAGAGCAGTTACCTAGCAGGCATGAGGTCCTGGGTTCCACCTCTATGTCCCTGGGGGTAGGGGTGGGAGTAGAGAAAGAAAAATATGAAGTCAAACATACTTTTTTTTAAGAGAGAGAGAGAGAGAGAGAGAGAGAGAGAGAGAGAGAAAATGTGTGTTTGTGTGTGTGTGTGTGTGTGTGTGTGTGTGTGTGTGGTTCCCTGGGGGTGGGGCTGGTGCAATATTTGGTCCCTGTGCTTGCCTAAGCTTGCCAGACCTCTGAGCTATCACGCTGGCCCCAAACATACTTCTCTAGCTCAGAACTTCTCAGTCTTTAATGTGCCACTGGGTACTATGGGCCTCTGAAAGCAACTACACAGGGCAGCCCATGCCCACTAGTGGGACATAGAATCCTTTGGCCCATGAGACATTTATGTCAGTTCCTGGAGGAATGTGGAGGGTGCAGAGCTCCCCATCATGAGGACCGAGTGACCAGTGGTGGGAAGTTCCCTTAGGAGGGTGCAAGCTGGTCTGGGGTTCCGTGGACACTGCAGTAAAACTGCTAACCTCTCATGAGGTCATTGTGTCCTTGAAACTACTGATCTCCAGGGCCTTTCCCTACATGCTTACCAATGTCTCCCTTGCAGTTTTCTCGCCCTCCTTATTATTTTTAGGGTTTAGGAGAGGCCTAATCTGTGGACTGTGCTAGGAGAGGGCTTGGTCAGACCGTGGATGTGGGCATTTCTAAATGAGATCATTTGCACAACCACCAGGACACTCTGGGGTAGTGAGGGATGTTCAAGCTCTCTGATGCCAAGCTTGTGTCCCCAGAAGAGGCTGTCCTGGGAGGGTGGGGCTGAGCCTGAACCAGGGAGCAAGAAATGTGAGCTGAGGCTCATCCTGAGCCAGGGAGCCTAGAAGTTGGGAATGGGGCAGACCCAGAAGTGGAAACTGGGGTCTCTGCCTGATGCTCTGCCAACTCCCAACCCCCCCAGAAGTAGTAGCACCTCCTGGCCTCTCCTTGTTCCCAGCGCTTTATAGAATGCTCTTTCCTCAGAAGCTAGGTCTATGCTATTTTTTTGCTCCCCAGTTTGCAGATAAGGACTTTGAAACTCAGAGAAGCCATGTGGGCCTTAAGTGGTGGCTTAAGGATCACCTTAAGGTGGTGGTCCACACTTGTAATTCCAGCACTTGAAAGGTTGAGGCAAGGGGGTCACAGCAAGTTCAAAGTTGGCCTGAACTACATTGGTGAGACTCAAAAAACAGTGGCAGACATGGGACTCAAAGCCATGTAAGTAGATTCTGGTTACCTACTCCCCTGACCTTTTCCTAAGGAAGGACTAAAGGAATGAGTGAGGGGAGATAGTAAAGGCCCACAGAGGTTAAGAAGCATGGCAAAGGGCGCAGGACCTATCTAGTGCTCCTCTGGGGTTCCCTGGCCTAAGGGGAGAGGCTGAAGGAGAAAGGAAAGCCCCAGTGCTAGACCTCTGGCTATGTATGCCTGACTGGCTCATGAGTCAGGTGCTTTTTATGGGTCAGCAAGAAGGGGAACAGATTGGCAATGAGCCCCAGGACCCAAAGTCTAAGAAGATGGGTCAGTGGAAGATTTTAAGTATAGAGGTGGTGGCTGAGGTGTAGGAACTTCAGGGAGGGTTGTGGCTGGGGTGAGGTAGGGAAGAAAGGTAATGGGGGAGGCTTAGCCTCTGTCTGCCTCACTCTCTCTGGCCTTAGGGAGCCAAATATTTGGCCAGGAACCAAAGCCCCAGGGAAGGACCAGATTAAGTGGAAGGGCTAGTAACTATTGTGTGCTGGGAAAAAATAAACAGAAAGAAACAAACACAATCCCATCCATCCATCCATCCATCCATCCATCCATCCATCCATCCATCCACCATCCATCCATCCATCCACTCATCCTCTCACTCACCCACCCATCCATCTATCCTCCTACTCACCCACCCCCAAGCCATTTACTCACCCACCCACCTATCCATTTGTAATTTATTGAGTACATAGCAGGGCAAACAAAAGACTAAAAGAGACAGAGGGAAACTAAAATAACAGTAATCTAAAAGGCAAGGCATTTCAGTCATTCCATTACTCACTCATTAATTATTCATTTAACAAATAATTGAGACAAATGAGGCCAGGCTCATAGGTACTTAGCCCAGGGCCCATTACACAACAAACCTTCAATCAGTGTTAGCTGTGATTACCATTACTGCCAAGGGCCTAGAGTGTGTCTGCAGCCTGTGAATGGGAGAGATGCTAAGCTGGAGACTGAAGGAAAGAAACGCTCCAGAGTGGGCTGGGGAGGAGAGACACAGAGAAAAGAAAGTAAGGGGGAAAACAGACGCTTAGAGGAGGAAGGCTGGGGACACTCATTTGGTCATCCAACAGATGGTAACTAGGCACCAATTTATTGTGTGCTGGGTTCTGGAAGAGAAACAGCTAGTTCAGGGGCCAGGGAGATGGCTCAGTGGAAGAAGCACTTCCTTGGCAAGCGCAAGGGCCTGAGTTCAATCCTTGGTTCCACTGAAAAAAAAAAGGGAAGAGTTAGTTCAGGGCACCACAAGACAGGCATTCTGTCAAGTTTTCATTTGTGAAACCAGTAATGAATGTGTTTTGCTTTGTTTTTTTTTTTTCTTTTTTTCTTTTTTCTCTTCTTGAGACAGGATCTTACTGTGTTCAAGACTGAACTTGAACTCACTATGTAGCCCAGGCTGACCTCACACTCATGGCGATCCTCCTACCTTAGCCTCCAGAGTGCTTGCATTACAGGTGTGCACCACCACACCTGGCCTAATATTTGTTTTTGTAGACTATAAGAGCAGGAGGGTACAGACCCGGGAAACAACATTAATCTTGAAGGGGGACAGGACAACTTGGGAGAAGTAGGGATATTTGAACTGGGGTCTGCCACTGGGAATGGTGTAAAAGGGAAGGTGAGGCCATGCATGGTGGCAAATACCTATCAGTCTAGGGCCTGGGAGGCTGAAGCAGGAGGACTGTAAATTCCAGTCCAGCCTGGGCAACTTAGTGAGACCTGGTTTCAAAAAAAAAAAAGTCTAGAGATTACCTCAGTGAACTTGGTGAGAAAGCTCTGGGTTCAGTTCTTCCTATTGTAAGTCAGGGGGGCTGAAAAGACAGCAGGATGGTGAAGAGGGGACCGTGGGAAGCCTGAGGAATGATGCAGCTGATGGCTCTGGGTGGAGCAAAAGGCAGGAAGGAGGGGCTGAGGGGTGGGGCTGGGGCTGACTGGAGAGTAGAAAACAAGACTTCAGCTTAGAGTCAAGAGGCTTCTCGTGCCCCCACCTCCCACTGTGAGGCTCTTTGGCCCATCAGTGGGACTCCACTTCCTGTGCTACTGTCAGATAAATGCCCATGCTCCAGATCAATTGTGGGGGAAATAATGTGGGGGCAGAAAGGATAGGGGAAACAGGAACTCAAGGTTTCTGAGGTTTGCTGGTGCTGAAGAGAGAGAAGCAAAAGTGTCCGAACACCCCCAACACCCTACCTGTGAGGAAATGGCTCAGAGAGGCAGAGTCTCTCCTCCAGCACTTGGTGCCAGAGAAGAGATTCAGGCCTAGAGCCCCTGTAGCCCCAGGACCTGTGCTTTTGCTGGACAAAGAGACTTGGGAAGGATGTGAGAGAAGTAACTGGAGGAAGAAAGGTGTAGCAGGGCTTGGAGAGAGACTGTCAGTTCCTCAGCGGTACGACCTGAGACGGTCTCCTGGCCTTCCTGTCCCTCAGTCTCCCCACCTGTGGCATGGTGGTATTGCAATGTCCCCCTCAGGGCACTGCCAGTATCACAGGAGGTGTGTTGACACCGGGCCTGGTGCTAGGCTGGAGCACACATTTGGTGCTGGACACCCGCTGTTGGTATATGCTACCAGACCGCAGACCAAGGAAAGCTGAGTGGCTGGACCAAGAGCCATAGGGGGACCTGGTGGCCACATTGGAATGGCCAGCTAGGTGCTTGGCATTTGGCCAGGCAAAGCTTGCCACCTGCCAGGTTACCCGAGCTCCCAGACCCCTGTGGGCAGTGGCAGGGGCATTGTGCTATGTTAAACACCTTCTCTAGTTTGTGTACACACAGCCAGTCTCAGTCTAACCTGTTTCCTGATTACTGCTCGCTGGCCTTTGTCCAGGGCCTGCCGGGTGCCCCCACCTGGAAGGTGTACCCCTCACTGCTGATAGCACCCAGTTGGGGCTTCCCAGGCCCCAGGGAGAAGAAAGCCAGTGAGACCACAGCAGTGGGTTGGTTATTCTGTAAACCTACGGGGCTGGAGGACTTGGCAGGGTGCAGAAACACTGTTCTGCGTGTCTGCTGGGACCCAGGCAGTCTCAAGAGTCTCCAGCCCAAGATGGGAGCTGAAGGCAGGCAGTTTAGCTTAATGGGAAAGAGCATGCTTCGTGTAAACTCAAATGCCACTTATTGTAGGCTCCTGTATATACAAAATGCCCAGAACAGGCAAGTCCATGGGGGCAGGAAGCAGATTAGCTGGGTAGTGACTGCTAATGGGTCTGGGGCATCTTTTGGGCAGGATGAAAATATTCTAGATAGTGGTGAAGTCCACACAACTCTAAGTACGCTAAAAACCCACTGAGTTGTAGTTTGAAAAGCCAAATAGAGTGCATTGTGAATTATATCTAACTGCCCCTGGATGGCTCGGTGACTTTGGAAGTCCCTTCCTCCACAGGCCTTGGCATCCTCCTGGCATCACTGGTGCATGAAGATTAAGCACATGTAAAGGTTTAGCACAGGGGTTTCTTCCCAGATCCCCATCAGAGCTGGCCCCAGCATTCTAACCTTTTGCACTCAGTGCTGCTCAAAGTCCAATGCGGCTCAGCTCCAGCCCTGGAAAAGGGAGGCTCAGAAACTTGTGGGCCCTTTCTGGGCAGCACAACCCTTCTTTAGTGAGGAACTGTCCCAGCCCCAGAGAGGATTTTGTAGCGTCAGAAGCTGGGGATGTAGCTCAGTGGTACAGTGCTTGCCTAGCATGTGCAAGGCATGGTTCCACCCCAGCACCACACAGTATGTGCTCAATAAATGGTAGTTGCTTGAAGATGAGGCCCAGACAGCCCAGACAGAGCAGGTGCGGTAGCCCTGCCTTCCCAGGACTCCGCAGAAACCTGGCTTTGGGCATGGGTTTTTTTTTTCTCTCTCTCTCTCTTTTTTTTTTTTGCAAACTGGGGATTGAACTTAGGCCCTTGCATTTGCCAGGGAAGGGCTTATTCTACTAAGCTATTTCCCCAGCCCTGAGCATGGGTTTTCTGATACCTTGTCAGCTGTTGCCCACTCTGTCAGGATGGTGAATGCCTATTTCCTAGCTGGTAGACTGAGGCCCAGAAAGACAAGACCCACCTCCCCTAGCTATGTATGCATCCTGTACCCTTTCCTATGTGAATAAGGAAACAGGTTGCCCAAGCAGAGGAAGGCACAGCATCTGGGGCATGGAAAGGAAAGTGAGGCCACAGACCCTCAGCTCAGTTCCTGTCTAGGTCCTGCCACCACCTCACCACCCCTGGTGCCCACAGCAGGCTGCTGCCTCTGGGGCTCCTGCTTGGCATCCTGGAAGGGCTAGTGCCTGAACTTTCACACAGTCTCTATGTTGCAATCCTAATTATAGTGGCAAAGTTAGCTATTGCTCTCCACTCCCAGAGGAATCCCAGGAGAAGTAGAGCCAGGGGCTGACATGGGTCCCTGTGCTGAGGATGTTCACATTGATCTCTCATGTGAAGGAGGCCTGATCTATATCCCCCAGGTCACAGAAGAGCAAATGGAGGCTCAGAGAGATGCAGCCAAGGTCCCACCTTGACCGGAAGGGAAAGTGGTCTACCTGAGTCCATCCCTGCAGGCCTGCAAAGCTCCCTGAGGCCACCCTTCCAAGTGTCAAGATTCTTGGGACTATAGGGCAGGCCCATATTGTGGGAAGGAGCTGGGGTGCTACATCCAGCCAACTCTGAGCAGCACCCTGAATCTTTTCCTTTTTTTTTTTTTTTTTCAGAACTGGGGATTGAACTCAGGCTGTTGCACTTGCCAGGGAAACTGAGCAATTTTACTGAGCTATCTCCCCATTTTCTTCATTTTTGAAGGATAATTTTGGTAGATTTATTATTCTTGGTTGACATCCATTATGGCTTACATGCAGAGGCCCCCTAGTGTTATGCAGTCTTAGGGGGGTCATTCTGGAGGTGGCTGGATCTAGGGGGTATGATTCTGGGATCAAAAATGTGATGCTGGAATTGGTTCACAATATGATGCTAGGATCAAGGATGTGGGTGTTATTCACCCTAGAGCCAGAAAGAGGGCTGCTGTGTTGCTTGTCACTTGTTTGTTGGTTTTTTTTTTTTTTTTTTTTTTTTTTTTTTTTTTTTTTTTTTTTTTTTTTTTTTTTTTTTTTTTTTTTTTTTTTTTTT